>WSTX01000384.1:0-10332 GCA_019633405.1 Tulasnella sp. 408 | reverse complement strand
GACCGACTAGAGAGCCTCAAAGCAAGCCTTGGTCAAGAGGCAATTGACGAGCTGCAGGCTCAATATAAAGCCTCCGGCAATGAGCAGTTCGTGGAGAATACGGACAGTGTGAAATGTACGGCTCATTCTCTTGCACGGGGCATAAAATGCGCACCCTAACTCAGTTTACCAGGGCTCTCACGAAAGGAGCTGGCGGACAAGATGGCTGAGCTGAAGCAGCGCGCCGTTGGGGATGGTCACGCCCCATCCCAAAGCCCATCTATCTTGGTCGATATAGTCTGCAAGGCCTTAATGCTTGAGGAAATGCAGTAAGTGCCCGGCTTCTAAGCTATCATGCGTGTTTGACAGGGTTTCCATTATCACTCTTTTGACGAAAACCCATCAATCCCTCCTTAACGACCTGCCTCTAACAACGTGTTGATGTGTCAATGTCAATCGGACCTCAATTCACCCATGCCGTATGCGTTTAAATCAACCCCTTGATGGCATCAATGCTTTATGGCGCCTCCTACGTCGATGTTGGCATGACGCTGCCATCGTCAATAATGACATGACGCTGTCTCTGCCAATGTCGGCATGACTTACCTCCGTCAATGTTGGCATGCGCTTCTTACGTCAATTTTGGCTTGGCGCTGCCTCCGTCAATGCTGTCTTTGCCAATGGTGGCATGACGTTGCCTCCGTCAATGTTGGCATGACGCTGCCTCCGTCAATGTTGGCATGACGCTGCCTCCATCAATGTTGGAATAATGCTGCCACCGTCAATTAATCTTCGATGTCAACGCTGTCAATGCCGTCAACATGCTTTTCCCGACTAACACAAATAGATGCAAGTTGATACAGAGGGAATCAGACCTATCCAAAACGCAAAACCCCACGCAGGCAATGCACGCAAAAATCACCAGCCTTGAAGACAAGTTACGTCAAGAACTTGACCGGCACTATGGCCGCCTGCTTGAAACATACCCACAGCTCGAGAATATTGGGCTAGTAGCAAAGTCTCCTCAAGATGACCCTATTTGGTTGCCATCTCGACTTCCATTGAAAGAGGTGGAGGAGCTAAACGTAACGGATCTCTGGGAAGCGGAGTCCCAACTTCGAATCGGCCAAGCCTATGATGCCATTCGTGATCTGAGGAAGGCCCTTGGGCTGCGATCTTGGTGGTCACGCCATGTCAAAGCGCAAAATGATAGCCAAATGACTAAGACTAAGGGGCAGTCAAGCCTTCTTGCCTGCCGAGCCAAGGTGCGGGAGGCATCAAGAATATATAGTATATGCTATCACTGGCTCCACAAAATGGCACCTGAACTTGCAAAGCGTTTTGGATTTCAAGAACTAAAAGCTCAAGACCTTGTGCTGCTAAACGATTGGCTAGAAGGTGGACGCTACAGGACGAACGAAGGGCGCCTTCCCTGGATATGGACGCTACAAGCACCTGTCGACAGCCCCGGCGATCCACCTGCCACCTTGTTGCCTGCTGATGCCAGCGCCAGCTCAGCATCAATGCCCTCAAGCAGCTTAGAGAATATAGTTGAGACGTGGAGAAACGAATGTAAGCTTACTTAATGGATTCCAGTAGCGCCTATGTTGCGGATCTCTGACGGATTTTTCTGGCAGTCATTCGCTTAGATTATGTCCATGCTGCTGCTGCCTCTGAGCGCTGGATCGAAGAAGTGGAAATCCTTCGGTATGAGATGGTTCGAATCTATCGATGGTTCCGTTATCAGGCCCTTTGGTGGGCATGGGTGGCGGATGAGAGGGCTACTGTGGAGGATGAAGATGGGAGCACTCACCCAGCAACAGATCCAGAATGGGCATCAATGGACCAAGCTACGCGAGGCTCTGTTGCTTATGCCTCCCGAAAGTTCTCGCTTTTTGTGAGTCTGGCCAATTATGCTTCAGAAGAGTTCATCCCTGTCATGGGGCAGGGGGTATGGGATGAGGTTTGGAGGGGCCCGACTGCAGCCAACGCCAATGATGGCATGGGAATAAATTGACTTTTCCGCCCGACAGATGGCGTACTTTCGCTTTACTTTGTAAAAATAACTAAGGGTTTCCTATATCCTAGCTATTTTACAACAAAGACGCATTGACGATAAATATGACAATTAACTGTTGACCAGCTACGACGTGCTGGCGCCTAACACGATGATTTTGGCCAACTCGCTCCGGGCAAAGAAAATCCTCTTCATCGGCAGTCGGCCAAGAGCGCCGCTCTGTGGGTCTTCATAACCACCCTGCCCCCAAAGCCCTATGTTTGCCTGGTGACGCCGGGGCTAGCGGCCGGTTATCTCAACAATTTTAGCTTTGCAAATCGCAGGCCGTCCGTGCGCGCGTATACTGGAGGTCTTTCGGGCCCCGTATTGGCCTGCAGCAAAGAGATCAGTCATTTTCTGCGGGTATCGTGGGGTGGCATTTCATGTCATTCGCATTGATTGGAAGTTGACTCAAGCATCGTTAGCACGCAGTTAACGTGAACCGGCTGTTGCATACTTTGCCGCCAATTAAGCCCGCCGACCGGGCACCCCTAATGCCCATGACCCTCTGCACATCCACTCCAACTCCATAGGTCAATTTCTGTAGCACTCGATGCAGGAATATTTGATCGGTATCCAAACTGAAGTGCGCAGGAGGCACGCCATTGCTCGTGTGGCGAGAAATGCTAGGTCTGGCGGTATTTGCGCACGATTCCTTGTCACTCCTCGGGGACGGACGTCGCGGGGTCGATTTGTTTCCATGGCCCAGAAAGGAAAACGCTCCTTCTGCGTTTTTGATGTCAAGATTGGTTACATGAATCTTCTTGGTGACGTCCCGGTTCACAAATCATTCCCCGTTCTTGACGTAGCTTTCTGTAATCAGTTATCGAGGAGGGCTCGCTTGCCAGTCGGAGAACCACTCACAGGTCACACTCGCTGGGTCAACATAGTTTGCTTCTCGCCCGATGGCGCCTTCCTGGCATCCGGATGCACTGGCGGGACCATTCGGCTCTGGAACTCTCAATCAGGGACCTCAGTCAGTGAGCCACTCATAGGTCACAGTTCCGGTGTTACCTCCATCCGCTTCTCCTCCGACGGAGCGCTCCTTATGGCACAATATACGGATGGCTTGTCCGAGACCTGGGACATTACCACACGCCAACGCTGCAACAGCCCGAGCACCATCCTTCGTGATGCAAATCCGGGATATCGAGATCATTGGGTTACGTTATTTTCCTCTCCATTCTTTTGGCTCCCCACCCAATATTGGGGAGAATCAGCTCACCGTGTGATTATTCTCTCCGAAGGGACACTCGTCGTACTTCACGCTGGGACCTTGTCTATTTTTGATGTTTCTCAAGTCTCAGGTTGAACAGGTAGTTCTCCCTTTTTGTATGTCTCCATGATAACTACTCCCAATTTATCAAACCATCCCCGGTTAGCGGGCGATCTACCCCCAAAACGTTAGTATCCACCATCATACCTTCAAATTGAGCAGACAAGCACAGTCTCGAAGACCCGTCGCGCCGCTCCCTCCATCTCCTTTGCATCACCTGACTGAATTCATACAAGCTACTTCTTATTGAAACCGGAGCGGCGAGACAGCTGATGTCAGTGTTGGGAATAACCCGGGTTATAACCATTTTGGTTAGTGAGAGGTTATTTTGCTTCCAATTAACTCGGGGTTAGTCCAGGTTAGTCGGGTTATATCAGTTATTTGCCTGTGGAGGCTGGCCAAACCTTGATGGGATAGAACAAAGCTACCATGTAACCACTATAGAGCTGTTAGTACCTTCGATAGAAGGTGCTTAAGCTCCGGTCCATTCCTGCAGTCGAGAATGAGGCCGGTATGGCATCACTCGGGGTCCCTTAACGCACGCCGAGACCCTCCGGATAACCGTCGTCTGCACCCTGCTTGCGAGCTATATATCGCGCGGAGGATGTGAGAGCTTCACCTTCGCGGCAGTCTCCATACAAATGGCAAGCGTCGGCTAGGAATCACACCACGCCTTTCGATGCACTTTGTGAGATATTTCCTGGTTGGTCTCCGCAGGTCCCACGTGGTTGAGAGTCAAGCGGTTCCAGCAGAGGGAAACCCCCAGCTAGGACGTCAAAATGGAGAAGTGTGATGCCATAAGTGAAGTTTGTGCTGTTTGGGAACGAAAAAGAAAGGTTGATAAAAGGCTCTAAGCGCAGAAGATCGTGGTGGCACCGGTGAGGACCCTTTGCCTGACTAACCCGACTAACCCAACCATTTCTGGAATCGGATGTAACCCTTGGGTTATAACCCACTAACCCGGGTTAGTGGTTATTTCAAATAACGGGTTAGTCCCAACACTGGCTGATGTTGGTGACACTTTTCGACATTTCCGGTGCCCAAGTCCAAAGGAGAGGGCTGGGAAGTGGATGTTGCAGAACATTGGTACTGCCGGAAAGTGGTGGGTTCGAAATGCCATCCGCGAACAAAATCAAACCCGTCAGTACGGCGTTTGGGAAGCTGCTGAACGCCGGCTCAAAGACTGCTTACCGCACGGGACGAATAATAGGGGGTTATGTTGTCAACTGTCTGGATCGAGATATATTCTCAGATTATTGGGATCAAGATACCTATGCGAGTTGTCGTGGGGAGTCGATGAGAGTCGTGACATCAGCATATACGAAGTACGATTGGAGAAGAACCCACTGCATGGAAGGATTGCCTGAAGCAGCCCCAGCGAACAGAGTGTTTTTCAACACACTTCGTAGCTTTATGGTACAAGCTTCTGGTGACCTGAAGATAGCCGTGTCTCATAATCGGTTGTCGGATGGACATGGTCCTCGGCCATCCATTTTCGGGTTATGGTTGGCGAGTGAGGTAACCTAGGACCATTATGGGTGCAGGAAAAGTAATTGACGTGGTTATTCACATGAAGGCACAGAAATGTGGAACGGGAGGTGGGGTGCTGAAGGATAGAGAGAAAAGACGCAGCGGCGAAGGCGTACCTCACTGTCCTGCAACTGGACAGTCAAAGGTGATCGGAGGAGTGCATGCCACTTGATGATGTAGTTGAAGCAAAGCGGGCTTCGCTGTGCGACCGGGAAGCCGGAGGAAAACAACTCTTTCCACCGGGGATAACTAGAATTGTGATGTTGGGGAGCGGTACGGAGGCGAGGGAGAGAAGTGCACGGCAGGATTCTGGTTACAACTTACCATCTTCTGCAAGATACATATGAATGTCCGTTCAAGTTGACCTTATAGGAAAAGCGCCTTGAGGACAAGCACGGGGAAGACGCACAAGTATACAAATTTGTCAAGTGGTGATGAACAGTCAGGTGTCTGGCCCGAGTCCCACCGCGTCGAACAAACTCGGCCAACCAATAGAAACATCCCTTCGACAATCCCCCTCGCACTTTCCCCTCGCTGCTCCAAGCTAATATTTGCGGAAGGAGAGCTACGGTGAGCCTTCCTCCCTCAGTGGCGATTTGCTCACTAACGTGCGGTATTGACTTGTTCGCAGGTCGGCTCACGTCACCGTTTGAATTTGAACCGACAACCGACAACCAAAAGAAACAGCGCGCATCTGGTGGCCATGATCAAATTCGCTCCCGCCGGTTCCAATGCCTTTGTATTTACCTCCCTTGAGAATCTGGATTCGCCGTGTCGGTATATAGTGGGATGTCCCGGCGCCCGCATCTCTCAAGCGTTCCTTCCCTGGTCAACATTCCCCACCGTGCTTCGTCCCTTCCCCCTTCAGAAACCCCGGCAACGGCGATATAGGACCACGCGAACATTCCAAGCATACCCGAGCCCCTCCTACGATCAAAACACCTTGCGATTCAATTCCGGAGCGTTTGGTTTGGGGCCGTCCTTCCGCCCGAAGTGGTAGCAGGAATCGTCGATAGGCAACCCCCCTCGCAGGACGCACGACGTCGGTCACATCCCCCTCCGAGGCATTCGTGCAACACCAGAGAAGCCGGGCTACGAGGTGACATCAACTTTCAGGTCCTGTACGTCTCATCGTCCCGTTTTTTTAGCGCACCACGAGCATCCTAACCGAGAACAAACCTTTCAGTATCCCAGAAGCCCCCGGATGCACCCGCAAACCAAGTCTCGACATGCAATCGACGCATAAATGCCATCAAACTGTCAGGACGATTACCGCTCAACGTGTAGCGTGCTTCGCGCCTCGACGTTTCACACATGATCGTCACCATCTCCCCGACCTGTCATTCACCTCAACAGTCCGAGTCTTTGCCGGGCCCGACCACGAGATGGCACTCTGCCAGCCACATTTCAACCATTGGGAGACCAGCTTCGGCCCGTCCCCGAGGTCTCAGCGACTTCAATTCGATCTGCGGTCTCGAACGCATCGTAGGTGGGAAGAATCGGGTTTCTGAGCCCATCCAGGACCGCGGTCGGACAACGGGGCTTCGACTTTCACAACGACCGTAGACGTTGCAGAGGAGGGCAAACGAGAAGAAGTTGTCGAATTTGGTGGATTGGATCGGGCTGGTGATTGCAAGAAAGGAGGGGCGAACGACGACGTCTGGACCACTTCCGAGGAATGCAACACGGTCTCGGGGGGGGGGGGGGGAGCATGTGGGACATGTGAAGAATAGTGGAGCTCAAGCCATCCCCTCGTTCATCCAGACCCGCACCGTCCGGCAGGGTTCTTCTTTCAGCAGCAACGCTCAGTCGAACAATGACTTCTCGCTTCGCTCCGGCTTAAATAAAAGCCCATCCGATGCAAGTCTGTTCGATTTTCCAAAACGCTCTCAACCATCAGCGTTGGTGCTCGACTTCGCTCGCGCCGACTTCGTCATTGCTCCGACAAACACCTATCATCATCCAGGTCCAAGCTAGCGACGGATTCAGCAACCGAAGACGACGTGGATGCTTCGACAGTAGCGTCAAAGCATGCAAGCGGCGCAAGCCATACCGTGTGCTGAAGGGCCCCAAACGAACTGACCCGTTCAAAACGCCCGCTCCTGCCTCCATGAGTTCACATGACGGGACCAACAGTCCACAAGCACCCTTAGTCGGGTCCGAGGCTATTGAACACTTATGGATGGAGGAATAACGGTCCCCGCGGGCCGACGAGGATGTGATGGGTGCCACGTGGTCGGGCTCACCACCACACTCGACCGACTCTAGCAAGAATGTATCTCCTCTTCGGGCCCGACTCAGGGAGAAACCAGTCTACGCCGCCGGACGAGGCATACGCTTGCTCGACGGGACAGTTTGGACCGCGGTGAGGATGCTTTCATGATAGCTTTGTCGAAGATAAGGCTCAAACGACAGGAAGTTGACGCGTTTCACTGCGTGAGCAACGTTGCTCAATGGCGCGCCAGGAGGCATCACATTTGTTCACCGATCACGAAACAGCCTCTTTCGGTCCAGACACGACTGTAGGATCGGTGGATCCACGGCCAACTTTTCGCTAGAAGGCCTCGACTCGCAGCTAACAACTCACCAAGGTTGGCGCAGGGTTGATTCACCGACCGTGTTCAACAGCACGCCATCCCATACCATCACCCTGATCGCGGAACGAGTCTGTACCCCTGGTCGAGGACAGGACGCTCCGCCCCGCCTCTATGTCCGATCAGTCATATCACGGACTTGCGTCCTGAACGAGTGGGCCCCATCTCTCACACCTAGATTTCCCCCCAGGGATAGAATTCTAACGACGTTAAGCCCACGTTAAGCGTAACCACGTTAAGCGTAGCCACGCCCGCGGAAAATCGATAAACGCGTACAGGCCGTCGGGCAGCGAGCGTTCTTGCAGGAAGTTTGCTAGTGTTCTTATCACATTCGTTTAGACTAAATAGATTAGCGGAAGTGTTGTATGAGCGATATTTCGAGAGAAACTGCAGGAACGGCCTGAATGTTGTTGAATCTAGAGCTCGCCGTGTGGACGCGCCGTCCTCCAAGTAACCTGTCCATAGTAGTCTGCACTTGGTCCCCAAAGCGCTTTACGCCGACTCGTTACTGAAGACATTGTATGGTTGAGCCCTTGCGCCGATACTACACTTCATAAATACCAATACTGTAGGGTGAGATATTCACCGACCGCAAATTGGAGTTTCGGGCGTATCCTGCCCGTGTGGCGGTGCACACCGAAGCTGTGCCTAGTCAATGTTTGTTTGACGACAAGTCGCCACCCATCAATCCTCACCGAAGCTCTTCGCTTCAATACTGCCAGCGAAGTCTCGTCCTAACGTCATCTATCTTCCACAATGGTCCTGCGCGACGGATCGACGTTGAACAAAAAGGGATTGGCTCCCAAAGCATCAATCACAGCCGGTCGATCACCTCGGCCGTCTGCCGAGGCAGCAAGGGAGCAAGGGCTCGGCAATATAATAGACTCTTTACGAAACGCAATCGCAGAAATCATCAAGGTAGTAACAATCTATTTGCAAGCACCCTGTGACCACTGACCCTCTTTAATAGAACACCGAGTGGCCAGAAGATTCGAAAGAGGCGGCAAAGGGCTTGATAGAGTCAATCGAGTCCTTGCCGGATATTCCCAACAATACGATCAAGATTACCGAAGACATGAAGGATCTCATCGAAAAATATGTCCAGTACGCATGGTCTTGTACGAATCCATTAGTTTCCTACAGCTAGTCTCTTCCAGGGCACTTGAGGACGTCCACATACGTTTGAAGGACGCTTCATCGAAATCCGGAATTAAAAACTGGAAAATCTACCAGACTCTCCGATCCATGGCATCCAAGCGCCCAAGCAAATGCGCTTTACTCTTCCAAACCTGTCAAGCCGATGTGTCGCAAGCCGCGAACTCGCTGCGTGTAGGTGGCTCACACTCGTTTCCTGGGTGCCTCATCTGATTAAGAAGGTTTTTAAGGCGTGCATGGAATCGGAGGGAAGCAAGGGTAAGTTTCCCAGTACTTTGCGATCTGGTTGTGACCTTACCACCTGTTCCCTAGAAATTGGGTCCGACGTCTTTGGGACATCATCGAACGCGCAGCATTTGGGAGTACCTCTTGAAAATGCGCAGTCAGGCACCGCCGAACATGCGACCCCGTCGGCTTCCTCTTTCACTCCAGCTCCAAACTCACTGTCACCTGGCCCAGAAGACGAAGAACTGCGGAACCCAATCCGAGGAGAGGCTCTCATCACAGCAAGAAAGACTTTCAAGGCCGTCGAAATTGCGTCTGGATCAATCCCCGTCGCTGGGACCTACGTTGCAGCCGCTGCGAAAGTTGGTCTAGCGTTCGTAGAAACGATCCAGGCATGTCTTAGGGTAGACAGCCGTGCTGTCCTTGAGTCTCATTAGGTCCTTTTAGACCATGGATAAGAACGACGCCCTGGCAAAGGACCTTGGAGCGCAGACGAATAAACTATCCAAACTACTTGCTGGCGTAACAGGGCCAGCTACCGCGAATCAAGGGGAGCTGATAGCGAACCAAATCGCCGATCTGCATAGGTAGGTCAATAGACCTTTGCTAGAGTGTGCTTACTCAAACTCGGATTAGAGAACTTTGCCACGTCCACGAAAAAGTCCAGGAATGGAAGTCCTTGGGTCGGTTCAACAAAGCGTTTCACTCCCGCGACCATTCGGAGACACTCAAGACATTTCAACAGACGATTCAAACCGCGCTAGAGGAATTGCAGGTAGGTACTCCGATGAGTCAGACCTTGGTCGTGCTTGACTAAATCTGCCGTTGATTAGCTCCTCGTCGGACTTGACTCCCGCAACATCATGGTCGAGCTGAGTCAGGACCTTTCACTTCGTCGTCACTTCCCAACCTAACCCTCCATCTCAGGAAACATCGAAGTACAAGAACAGAAGCAACGCCTTTTGGACCGTCTAGGGGACGGGAAGTATGGGGCCCAAGGGAGTGCCATCGCGGACGTCATCTGCTTTCCGGGGACCAGAGTGAAGATATTGGAGCGCATCGACAGTTGGATCAGAGACACTTCTACTAGTCCTGAGCGAGTACTATGGATCCGCGGAATGGCCGGGAGAGGAAAGTCGACCATTGCGTCAACTGTGGTTCACAGCTGGAAGTATCGAGCCTCGTGCGCAATCTTCCACTTCCGCCGTGGCCAAAACGCAGTCAACACGCGTTTCGTGTGTACCCTTGCCAAGCAACTCGGAAGCAGTTTGGTTCCGGAGGTGAAGAATGGAGTCCTCGAGAGCGTGCGAGAGAACCCCGACATCGTGAACGAGCGGCTAGAGGAACAGTTCAAAACTCTGTTCGTCGGCCCCTTGTCCAAGCTCAATGGTCAAGGCCACCCAATTCTCATTGTGATAGACGCCCTCGACGAATTCGATAACACAAATGACGCGATCCACTTTGTACGCCTCGTCGACCGACATTCCCCGTCGTTTCCTGCCAATGTCAGATTTCTC
>WSTX01000383.1:0-10343 GCA_019633405.1 Tulasnella sp. 408 | reverse complement strand
GGGACGCAGGATTTCAATGTTGACTGGCAATTGCGCCCGGAGGATCAAACGATCCCTGAACGAGTCTTTGCCAGTTCAATCAGGTTTCCCAGCAAGTATCATCAAATCATTGACGATGTTCTACTTGGGTTACTGTTGTGCTTTCCGGACGGATGCAAGCATGCGACAGGGGAAGGAGATGACGCACCGCGTAGCCTGGACGCTCGAGCTGAAGCCCTTGGCGAGCTTGCCAGCGTTAGAGCCAATGTTGAGACCAGAGATGCTAGAGGTGAGCTTTGCCCAGTTATCCATGACTAGAGCGTTGAGGGAGAACGAGGATGAGAGGGTGAGGTTGGAGGGGGCTCGTGTTCCTGTTTGGGTTTGAGGGCGCGGATATGAGCTCCAGAAGGGACCGCTATCTCCGGGCCGCTCATCTTGGCCAAATTCGGATTATACCTCATCTCACACGACCTCAAGCGTTCCTTTCGATATGCATGTACGAAGGCCCAAAACCATATCCATTTGCAAACATTAAATGATAGCTCATCCTATTCGTTGACCTTGGCATCCTCCACCCCTTTCGATATGGCGTCGATGGCTTCTTGGCCGACGCTCCCCTCGACGGGTCCAGCAGGGGTCGCCACTGTGTTCCCTTCAACGACAAGAGTTGACTCCCCACTTGCAGCCTTTGCGTTCTTGCCCTTTCCAGGTGGAGGAGGGTGGTAGACCTAGGGCAATTTTCGTGGATTCTCTGAACCAGCACCCGAAGAGCCGATAGGGAAGAACAGATTAGCTTACCTTTGTCTTTTTCTTCGGTTGCTCGGCCTTCGGAGCTTCTGAAGGGTACGCCTTTGCCGTCACCTCTTGCCACTCCTTGTTAGATTCAAAGTCCTTTTGAATGGGCTCGAGAAGCGAGATGATCGCGTCACCGACAGCCTTCTTCAAATCGCCGGGGTGGATCTTTTTCTCCTTAAAGTCGTTCTCCAACTCTTCGTATGTGGCGTAGTGCGATGACCCGCCCCACTTCTCGTCTCTTGGAATGGTGAAGACCGAGCCTGCCGGTGCGTCAGCGGCCACGTAGACGGGGAGCTTGGCCTCCTGTCCGAGTTCTATTTGTTCTTTTCGCAGGTTGACAATGGGTATCAGCACAGCCCTGGCGAAAGCCAAAAGGCCGTTATCTTCGACGTTGCCTTCTTCACAAAACGCCGCCTTGATTTTCTTTCGGACGAGAGCGGGGGAATCCAAGAAGTCGATCTTGCTGTTCGGATCCGAACTGCTCATCTTGCCACCAGCGAGACCCGGAACCATAGCATTCATCAAGTGAGCGCGTTTTTTATAACCCAGCTTCGGTAGGTATTGTTCGGCTAGGGTGAAGATCTTGCGCTGTAGATACCAAAACCGCTCAGTGACTGAGATGGTCACACCAAGACACACCCATATTCTGACCTGGTCGACGCCACCAAATTGGAAATCCACACCAAGGTACTGCTCGTCGAGCGCCTGCAACCCCGGGTACAAAAGCCCGCTCAGAAGTGGATTCGAAACCTGCTTCACGACCTCCGCTCCAGCCTTTTTGGCATCGTGCTCTGTTATGCTCGCACATAATCGGTAGTTGTCTAGATTATAGGCTTCGGATAACTGGTAGGAAGTCCCTACCACAAACTTGAGCTGTGTCGTTGGTACTCCGAGCGAGGTGAAGACGGAGACGAGGAGGTAGCGATAGTACTCGACGCGAAGTTTGACGAGCTCTAATGGTGCTTTCAGGTTGTCGAGGAATGCGTGGAGGTCTTTTGTGTGACGGAGAGTTGGGGAGTGCGGAGTGAACAAGGAGTCAGCGCAAGCCTCGTGACTCCACATTCTAACGCCTCAGCACCGACCTGCCAAAAGAATGGACATCTACAAGAAGAACTTAGATGCATAGTAGAATTTTACTGCGATAAAAAACCGCCTACCTCAACTCCGGCGTGGAGGAAATCCGCAATCTTTGTTAAGGGAACGAAGTAGCCGATATGAGCTGTGCATGCAGGAAGGTCATTGTACCATCTAAGCACGTTAATGATGCCGCCACTCACGCTTTCCGGTTGTAGCGGTACCTGATTCAAGTTCGTACTCTCATCAACATTCGTCCATGGGGACCCCGACCACGCAGAACCTACCCCAGTATCCTTTAGCATCTCTCTCCTGAAGCACCTGCTTGATAATATCTCCTCCTAATACCTCTTGCAATCGTCTTGTAATGAGTTCATACTTCTGCTCTTGTGAAAGGGTCGAGGTAGCCATGACGTGTCGCAAGTCGGGGAAAAAGTGAGAGTCTGAGATGGAAGGCACTTCCTCGGTTGGCTGACTCCGGTGTTTGTGGCAATTCCCGCACGTGACCTTGAAGACCGGCAACGAGAATTCGCCGCCAGGTAGGTTGCTATTCCCCAAGGAGCTTGATGGAACGATACTCTTATCATTTCTTTAGACCCGCTCAATTAATAGAAGTGATATATCGAGGGTCACAGGAGAGTCCTACCGAATCGGCTCGAAGCACGTCAAGTCCGTGACTTATACGCCATCATTCCACCCGGATCATCAACGCAAAAGATAGGGGAATTAATTTCTCTATTCTAATCCTGATACGGACTGCTGCTATATTACTAGTTCTACTCGTGCATATAGAGTCGCAGTGGGGCGACACGCAAAGCAACAAGCCCGCGTAATATCCGTTTCCTCCGTCGATCCCACATTTAACTTTAGAGTTGCGTGGACATCCACGTCTTCACCAGCTCTACGGACCAAGCGCAAGCCCAAATGGACAAAATAAACAGCCTAATAGAGGAAATTGATATTCATATTCATCGAATGTTAGTGCAGACATATAAACGTCGGCTATGCCAATCGACTGACCTATCGTCCAGTGTGGACGCTGGCGTCACGCAAACACGTTTCATGCGCGCGTGCGCAAAAGTTGACCTATGGCAGAAAGTCGAAGACGCAGTGCGGGCCAAAAGGAGTCGAGCTCGCCAAGCTCGGAATGCGTTGTTACCAATCCAGCAACTGCCGACCGAGGTCACCTTGCACTTATTCAACATGATTCTGAGGCCCGTTAAGCGGCCGTATTACCACGACACTTTGAAAGAAATATCCCGAGTCTGTCACCGCTGGCGACACGTCATTCATCATACACCGGCGCTGTGGAGCAAGATTTATGGCAGTACCCTCCACCAAATCGTCGATCAAGCATTGGAGAGGTCCGCAACTCATCCCCTTGACGCATGGTTCAGTTCTATAGGCAGGGTGAATAGAATTGATCTGGAAGGCTTCGTAGAGAGGCTTTCTCCACATATCGGTCGTTGTCAAAGCGTTGCTCTGACATATTTCGGAGAGTGGGATGCGTCGCCAGGGTTGGTTCACCTCATTCATCGACCAGCGCCCAAGTTGGAACGGGTTACCCTGGAGGACGAACGGGCCTTGACCGATTTCTCGAATGCCGAGCTTTTCGACGGGCAGGCGCCAATGCTGAAAGAGGTTAAGGTTCTTGGGATAGCTTGTGACTGGAGAGGAGCGGCGTTCCGAGGTTTGGCTGCCCTCAGTCTTTCGAAAGTATTCTTCCCAACCATCGACTACCTCCTTGAAACTCTGGATCAAAATCGCCTTCTATCATGCCTGAAGTTGTCCTTCGTCACATTTCAAGATGCCGATGCTCAAACCATGACCCCATACATCGTCCTTCCCCTCCTCACCAATTTCTCACTTGCACTTGATGATATTCAAACTACCGAGATCATTTTCGACCGCATGAATGCCCCCATCTGCAACCAACTATTGTTATTTCTCCCGGATGGACCGGAAATTGGAACACACGCGACGCGGTTGGCGGGAAAATGGCTTGCAAGACGGCAAACTCCAATCCCTCCACTCGAAAGTACCACCTTCGCCTTGGCAAACAGCAAGATCACCCTGTCGGCGGTTTCCAATGGTGGCAGGGAGGTGCTTTCCCTGACTTTCAAATTCTTCTCCGGTGACCAGAATATGACCCGTTTACTGAATGGGGTCAATCGGGTGGCGAAGGAGCTATTCAACTCCACAGAGTCAAGTTTCAAACTTGATGACAGGTCATTCGCTCTTCTTGAAAACCCGGAAATCGTTGACGAGCTTCGCCAGCTGCCTTCGGTAACAACCATAGAAATTGGGGATCCCTTCTCAGAGTTTGAAAGCCTCAGATACTGGGGTTATCCGCGCCAGTTCGCTCTTCCGCCATTCCCATCGCTACGACTGTTCCGTACATTTCATCAACCTATGGAATGTATATTCACCATCCTCAAAGGCATATTCACCGAGCCCCGTACCACAGGGGAGGATCAAATCGTTCATGTAGAGATCCATGGCACGAGGGAGCCGGAGCAGGACTGGTTGGCCTACATTGCAACCCAGATGAAGGAAATAGTTGGGGAAGGCTGTAGATCATCGTTTGTTACTACCCCGAGGTTGGAAAGATTCGAAGATTAATCAAACTGTCTCCAGTGTTTTCGTTTGGCTACGCGCTCCAGATTCACTTGCTTCTGTTCACCGCTGCCTCCGATCCGTTTCAGGTGCAATGTCTGGAAGTAGCATTCGAACCTTCGAGAAAGAGCAAGGCAAAACCTATACGGGATGGCCCCCAAGTCTGAGGGTGAGGTGTTCAGGTTCACCTTCCTCATCCAACCTGTGAGGGTGCGTTCCAGCAGGTTGCAAGTTCCCCGAGTCTTTCACAGCGTCCCTCGTTCCGTAACTGGTCCCAACCCAAGAAGTGCGCTCATGCGTTGACTACAAATTCAGACCTGCTTGTCGTTTGAGAACCTCTTGGCAATAGGGAAGGAGGACCGAATAGCTCCTCAAGATCATCCATGGTCGCAAATACGAGATCACTCGTCGGTTGTTCGACAGAATGACTTCCCACCAGCCACTCCCTTCCCACCGGAATCCTATAGTACCAAACGCATCAGATTGTCCTTCAGCCGAAGAGATACAATACTACCCCGAGCTGCAATGTCCTTCTGAAGTGTGTAGATGTTGGTGGGATCACGTTGGACACGTCAATGCAGAAGAACGAGTGCCGCTAACTCCGCTGCTCCTCCGTGCACTACCCATCGGCACAACAACTACCCGAGAACAAAGCTGCCTTCCCAACCTCCGTATCTTATCCTTTCTCAGTTCGATTTCCCTACATTCTTTGCCGCTAATAGGTTCACCAGCCGTCACCCGGCCTGATCTTGGGACAAGCTGATTGCTAATTTATCCACTATTTACCCGGACACCTGCACACGGCCCGCCGTGGTTCGGAAAAATATCATAGACAGGACACCGTCCGCCCATACTGGCCTGCTCATGTGCCCACCCTCATCCTCGTAGGTAGTTCCCCCTTGATATTGAAAGCCTCCAAATGGCAATCGGAATCGGCTTCAGAGTTCTCTCTTCGTTGCTGCGCATTTATCCGAACGTTCGCCCTATAAATTGAGAGTAATGCACCCACTAAAGCTCTCAGTCAAAACCATTCGTCGTTGGTTTTTTTCCTCTTCTCCTCGCCTATTAACCAGGTTTCATTTCCACAAATCTATCCTGCCCGTTCAAGCTCGGAAACCGAACATTATTGCACGATGACCGCCGCTTCTTTCGCCAACGCCGACATTCAAGAGGTCGTGGATAAGCTCACGACGGAAGAGGCGATTTCATTGATATCCGGCGTCGGATTCTGGTGGACTGCAGCCGTGAGTTGTTGGGAGACACCGGAGCACGCATTCCACTTTGCCCTGCACTCTTAATTCCCTTGCCCTAACCATTCCATTCCACGTTCTCAGGTTCCTCGTCTTGGTGTTCCTTCCATAAAGGTTAGGAACCTAAATGTTTGATCTTCAATGTCTCACTCGCAGCGTTCTGATGAATTCAATGTTCTTTATACCGTAGGTTTCCGATGGTATGGAATCTATCTTTCGATCTTTACACCCGACGCTATGACGACAAGGTCGTGTTATCGCTCATTGTTTGGCCCCCTGCCCCTGACCCTTTTCATATCTCTCCCGGCAACCGCCGACTGACTAATCCCTCTGCCCTTTTAGGGCCTAGTGGTGTCCGCGGGGGGTTCTTTTTCAATGGTACACCGGCAAACTACATTCCGGTAAGCCTGGAAATTGTCCCTCATTGTATCCTTTCTTGCGGTCTCACCTCTCTCGGCGCCGAACCCATGTCTTCTCCGACCTTCCTCAATAATGTGTATCGCCTCCCAAATCAACACGTGACGAACTTGATTGATGTCGGTGGGCAGTGCGCGACCGCGTTAGGGGCGACCTGGGATCCCGAACTCGTCAGCGAAATTGCCTCCAACTTACTCGCTCCAGAGGTAAAGCAGCGTGCTTCGTCCGTCCTGTTGGCTCCGACATGCAATATTCAGAGGGTGCGTTCTCGACTCTTGTGTATTGATTGTACTTAGCTGATACCCTCGTTTCCCTATTTGGTTAATAGTCACCTTTGGGCGGTCGAGTAAGTCTCTCCTTGATTTGGTTCGGACGTCTCAGACATCCTTGGCATTAGATGCTAATGATTCTTTTGTATCGCAATAATTGTGGATTCTCTCCTTATTACGACCGCTCCCGCATGCCGACTTGCCATTGGGTAGAGTTTCGAAAGTTTTGCGGAAGACCCTCACTTGTCCGGGCACATGGCCGCAGCTTACATCAGCGGCCTTCAAAGCGGTGGGGTTGGAGCGTGCATCAAGCACTTCGTGTACGTTGTTCTCTCTCTTTCGTACTACTCCCAATCGAGAGCAAGCATTCAACCTCGCATCCTCGATGAGCCACGTAGTCCACTGCATCTCCTTCGTGGCATCAACCAAACCTCCCTCGCTTCTTGTTGATATTGACTTTCCTTCCTGGCCTTTTGCAGTGCTAACGATCAGGAGGATGAACGAATGGGCAGTGACTCGATTTTAAGTGACCGAGCTCTTCGAGAGGTCTACCTTTATCCGTTCATGTTGGCTGAGAAATTCGCCAAACCCATGTGTTACATGACCTCGTGAGTGACCACTTCTTGATCCCTTCTGTCCAATGATTTTAGACCTTCTCTCACGAGCCTCGTTATTGATTCACCACTCCTTTCTCGGACATCTTCTTCTTCCCCCACGGAATACCCAACCTACAGATACAACAAACTCAACGGCACCCACTGCTCTGAGCACACGGTTCTCTTGCAATCGATATTGAGAAGCGAATGGAAGTCCGAAGCCATGGTCATGAGCGACTGGTACGGCACGTACGGCCTAGCGCCCTCCATTAATGCCGGAGTCGACTTGGAAATGCCTGGGGACAACAGGTGGCGAGCCGACGAAAAGGTTCGACGCTGCATTTCGGCGAAGAAAATCACTATTAGGACGATCAGAGAACGGGCTGCCAGCGTGCTGAGGCTTGTGAAGCAGCTTTCCAAGACCAATGCCGAGGTGAGTGGATTCTGCTTGTACACATACAGGCTCGACTCGACTACGGGATTTCTTTGAGCTATGTCATTCATATTTGTCTCTTCAATTTCGTTCTCTGTTGGGGGTTCCGAGCCGCGCTGACCCGAATCCTTGTTCCTCTCCGCTCTCTCCTTTCCTCGTCCCTTTCTGGTCCTGGTCCCAATAGGTCATAGATGGCGACGGCAAGGAGACATACGAGAAGAAGGATGCCGACTCCGTTCTCATGCGCCGAGTCGGGGCAGAATCCATCGTCCTGCTCAAGAACACCGACAACATCTTGCCCATCAAGCCGGCTGACGCTGGAATCAAGAAAATCGCGATCATTGGACCCAACGCAAAAGCCGCGGTGCCTAGCGGAGGCGGTTCCGCATCAATGAGGAATGCGTACGTCGTCACTCCGTTCGATGGCATTGTCGCCGCTTTACCAGAGGGCGTGGAGGTGAAGTATCACGAAGGGTGCGCCGGTACGTAGACGCCTGCCTACCATGGAACGGCTTCCTGGTGTGACTGACGCACGAAATCCCTCTCCGAACTGGAGACAGGCTATATGTTGCAACCCCGACTTGACACTCAACTTACAACCGATTCAGGCCAAATTGGCTGGACGTGCACCGTCTACTCTCACGACGAGCAAGACAACCTCATCGACAAGCCCGTCAAGTCCATCCACGTCACAGAGACCAATGTCTTCCTCGTCGACGCCATCTTTGAAGGCCTCAGCACGAGGTACACCGCTAAGTTCAAGGGTAAACTCATTCCACGGGACAAAGACGAGCGATTCCGCTTCGGCTTGTCCGTACTCGGAAAGGCCAAGCTTTACGTCGACGGCAAGTTGGTCATCGATAACTGGACGAGGCAGATTAGGGGTCGAAGTGAGTGTGAATAGAGGCCAACCAAGTGATTCACAGTCCTAACGGCGCGGGTCTGCGTATCACACAGCTTTCTTCGGCAACGGTACGCCCGAGATGCACGGTGAAGCCGACCTGAAAGCTGGCATTGCGCACGACATTGAGATTGAATTCCGAAACATCCGTGGACCCGCTGACGGTGACGAGTCCGAAACAGTCGTCGCCATCGGTCCAGGCTTCCGTCTCGGCGGTGCTGAAGTCCTTTCTGAGCAATCGACCGACGAAGCCGCCGCTACTGCGAAAGGCGCCGATCTGGCTATCGTTGTCGTCGGCCTAAACGGAGACTGGGAGACAGAAGGCTGGGACAGGACGGATTTGGAGTTGCCCGGAAGGACAAATGAGCTTCTTACGAAGGTCGCTGCCGTAAACCCCAAGACCGTCGTTGTTAATCAGTCGGTGAGTGGACGCTTCCCGTATCACAGGCCGGCCGTGGGGTCTTACCAATATGTTTCTCAATCGTCCTTCTCCATCTTCAGGGATCTGCGGTGACCATGCCTTGGATCGATTCAGTCGCTGGTCTCGTTCAAACTTGGTTCCTTGGAAACGAGTCAGGGAACGCTATTGCAGATGTTCTCTTTGGTAAAGTCAACCCTCGGGCAAGATGTCCATGACCTTCCCCAAGAGACTCGAGGACGTTCCAACGTATGGTCATTTCAGCCCGCAAAATGGCAAAGTCCGGTATGGCGAAGACTTGTACGTTGGCTACAAGAGCTACCATCACAGGAACATCGCTCCTCTCTTCCCGTTTGGGTAAGTGGATTCGTCAGAAACTAGATCATCGCGAGTTCGATGGTTAACGCTCCGCTCGTCCTAGCTATGGCCTGTCGTACACGACCTTCAAGTACGGTCAAGCCAAGGTCTCCGCGCCGTCCTCCTCGAACGACTTTTCCGTCACTGTTACGATCTCGGTTACCAACACCGGCTCCATCGCTGGCTCCGAGGCTGTCCAAGTTTACGTCTCCCTTCCAAAGGGTGAACTCGCCCACCCGCAACAGCAGCTCAAGGCGTTTAAGAAAGTCAAGAATGTCGCTCCTGGCAAGACCGAAGAAGTGCAATTCTCACTCGACAAGTATGCCGTGTCGTATTGGGATGATATCATCCATCGCTGGAGAGCCGATAAGGGAACCTACACCGTTCGCGTCGGAAGGTCAGCTGCTGAGGTCGAAAGCGAGACGACGTTTGAACTTGAAAAGGCCTTTGAATGGAATGGCCTGTAGAAGATCTCTTTATTAACAAACCCCAACTGTATTTTCGATCACTGGATCCCGTGGTATAAATGTTGATGGTCACTGGCAATTCTGCGTGGGGGATCCTTTTAGGCTGTGAGAGTGCGTTTTCGCAGGTTGCCGAGTTCCCCGAGTCTTTTACTCTGGACTGGGTCTCGGTTGCCTTGTAATTGGTCACCACCCAAGAGCTGCATTTATCAGTTGGGGACAAGTTCAGGCCGAGGTGGCAACCCACGCTCATAGTTCATTCAAAGCTCGAAAATTGTACTAGTGAGTCCGTGCGTTATTAGCTGTTAGATGGTACGAAGCCACTCTCATTGTCGGAACCCCCTTGCACAGAGAGGGAGGACCAGAAGGATTCTCACAGTCACTCATGGACGCAAGTACTAGATCGGTCGTCACCGTTGATAGACCAAATGCCGTTCCACCCGTCCACTCCCTTCCCACCGAAATCCTATCCCAGATGTTTCAGGTAGTTCTTTCTTCAGTCGAAGATAGAAAATACTACCCTCAACTGCAATATATCTCAGCAGTGTGCAAGCACTGGTGGAATATTGTCGACAAATCTCCATTGTTCTGGAACCGAATTCAGCTTTGCGACGGGCCCGCCATTTGGGAGAAAGCTCTCGAGAAATCGTCAAGCTACCCTCTTGATGTATGGTTCAAAGGCGCCCTTTATAAGCTCCACGACTTCCTACACCAAATCCGCCCTCATATAAACCGCTGTAGAAACATGAGGATATCC
This sequence comes from Tulasnella sp. 408, assembly GCA_019633405.1. NCBI lineage: Eukaryota > Fungi > Basidiomycota > Agaricomycetes > Cantharellales > Tulasnellaceae > Tulasnella > Tulasnella sp. 408. The sequence continues at coordinate 17 of WSTX01000383.1, read as the reverse complement.
TACGATGATGCCCATGT
>WSTX01000381.1:0-10378 GCA_019633405.1 Tulasnella sp. 408 | reverse complement strand
CGGCCCAGCGAAGGGTGAACTCATTGCCTGTCAGGGTTATGGTATTGGTGGAGGCGGAAAACGTTGCTTCGAGCCGTGTTGCTGGCTGTCGTTCGATCCCGACCTGCTCCGTTTCCGCGTTAAGATCCGCCTCTGTGAGGCGACGAGCAGACCCAAAGTCGGTTATCACTGCGCCGTAGTCCGAATTCACCAAGATATTAAGCTGCGGAACAAAAATATGAGCTTATCAGGTACATTATCACAACGGCAGCAGGACTCACCGATTTGAGGTCGCCGTGACATATGGGTGGGTTTTGGCTGTGAAGATACTCCACTCCCAAGGCCACATCATAGATCTGGAGTATTAAATCTTAGACGTGGTTGGAAGGAGGCGAGTTGATCATACCAGTGATATTCGTTCAGGAATTTCCCATTCTTGGGAAGCAATGAAGTCTCTTAAATTCCCGTTGGCTTCCCATGAAAATACCAGCCAGACTATGCTCGCCGACACGTCTTCAACAAAGCCTTTCAGTTCGATAATGTTCGTATGGGAAAGTTCGACCAAGAATCCCGCCTCCCTGAGGGTCAACTAAGAGCACGTGAGTGTTCACAGCCGCAGATAGTTGACAAAGACGCCGTCTTACCCCCAATAATCGTTCTATATCCTTATCGTCTGGTAGCTTCAGCTTTTTGACTGCGACAACCTGTAAGACGTTTCACAATCGCTGAGCCTTTCAAACTGCAATTGCGGGAGGAAGGAGACAGGTGACCACCAACCTCCGGCCGAGCATCACTAGAAGTATCCGTCGACCGCAACATCGCGCGCGAAACCGTCGCGTGCCCGCCATGCAACTCGGGAGCGTCTTCAGGGAGGCTGATCAATGACGGATCGATACGCCATTTGAAAAGCTTCTGCATCTTCTCCACCTATAACAGGTGTTAGTTCAGGGGATTCATGATATCAATCCTCGAAAACTGAACTGCACGCACTAGTTTGACGCTCGGCTGAAATTGACCAGATGCCTCGCCCTCGTCACATCCAGAAGAAAGGTTGGAGTTTGTATCATAGCTGTCGTGTTGTTGCATCGAGCTCATAGTGTAGGGGGATTATGAGGCTAGGTGACTCGGTGATCAGGTGTAGGGACTTCGCAAGGGGGAGGGGAGGAAGCGGACGGAGAATTTCCGGGCAAGTGGTTGACTCAGATGGCCTTAAGTACACCCGCGAGCCATCAACACGTCCACTACAGAGTCGCAGACCGGCCAACCTGTACACTGTCTAGATCGTAATGAATAATTTTCGTAACTTGCCTTCTGCTGGAGTTGAGGTTCGACCGCACCAATAAGACTCTGAACTGTTTCGGACATGACCCCGGATGAGCTCTCCGTTCGCTTGGCTTCGATTGGTCGAGCTCTTTGGAGCGACAAGTAGCCCCAGAAAATACATGCAATGTTTAGCTTCTTAAATCGCTACAAAGCACCTAGAGATCTAGCAACTCTCACAGCCGTATTGATTGATGACCGAGTAGATGATGTTGATGGTCTGGTCCCCAGGACGCCCTCACGTCCTGCAGCAAAACCAGCCTCCCAGTATGATATCCCGTGAAACACCGTCAACACCGGCTACATGCGTCTTCGAGTCCCAAGGTCCATTTACTCACCTCGAACTCCATCCCTCGTAGGATAAGGTCCGACGAGATTAGGCTTGAAGTTGCAGGGATGCACAGTGACCTGAGCACCGCCCCGACTGGTACCTGAATCAACTCCAAAACTGCCGAGAATGGCAGGTTCGATTGCGCCACCTCCTTCGAAAGGGATTTGACTACTTGCGCCAAGTTCCTCAGACCACGTCGTGGTGTAAGTTGTGAAAGGATATGGGACGCGTTGAGGGTGCTGGCGGTGTTTTGGTCACGAAGTAAGGGCAAGCGAACGGCAGAAAATGGGAAAAACGGGTTGCGGTCTTGTATAAAAGTGACACACAGTTTCGTTTTATTGCTTTGTGAGTGAAGTTGGTCGGATGTTCGAGTGACTCCTGGAGCCGCGTCCGCGGGTGGCTTGTCAGCTCAGAGTCTCTGCTTCATGGTGCTTCAAGCTGGATCGCGCGGACGATGTGCCCCCAACGTCCCTAGCTGTTCGTGTTCCTCCCGGAGTCCGAGGGAGTAAATGGAAGTGACTCTATAAGAGGAGTCTGCAAGACGCGATGCTTTCGCTCCGGATTCGTCGACAATTCGAGGTCGCCGTTAGGTAGTGCGGGGTGCGGAAGGAGCGGCGTCCTGCGGCGGGGTTTTCCGGGGTGGTGACAGTAGCCGAGTAGATGAATGACGTTGTTAGTGGTCTTCACGTCGCAGCCAAACGGTTTCGGTGGGGTCCAACGGAGGGGGAGTGAGTGGGGCTCTGGTCAGTCACGGAATTGGGGGGATGCCCTGAACGGTGTAATTGCATACGTGCCTGAATTGGATGCCAACGACCTCTTGACGCCCGGCCCAGCCTGAGCACGGAATATGAGCCGAAGGACAGCGAGTATGTCAGAGCTTCAAGTGTGCGTGGATGAAAGATCGTTACTGAGAGAAGCCGAAGGTGCTGGGGAATAGGTGCGTCGGACGGACAGCGCCGGTCCAGAAACGAATCTGGCCGAGTAGGGCAGCATCGGCGGCGTATTTGTCCCTAATCCGACCTCTGTCCTCTCCAACGGGCTCTTGAGCGACTTCTCGTTCTCGTCCAGTGGTGTCGAGCGCGTTCTCGTGGAGGATGCAGGTGCAGGTCGATATATACTCTTGCTCGGGCGAGGGGCATTCGTGGAGAACCAACGGCCGCTGCACTGCTTATAGATTACTCCAACGACGCCCTTTGAGGCGCGGTGGATCGGGGAACGTTATGATTAGTGAAGTGAGGGCTGGGTGAGGGGGAGAGCAAGAAGTGATCCAGAAGACGGAAGTAAGCCGCGGAACACCGACTTTGGAAGTCTCCGGCCGGCTGTGATTGGTCATGTCCAATCAATGTTTTAGCAACACTACACGCTCGCAATCACAAAAGAAGGAAGCGGGCATGGATAGCGGAGAATAAGGCGAGTGATACGGTGGGCGTATGCGTCAATTCAGACAGGGCCTTCGGTCGAGGAATTCAAGCATGCCCTCGACGCATCCCCGACCGTCTTTTCTCTGCGCTTCTACAGACTTATCGTGTTAGCTCCTTCTTAATTACTTGCTCGCAACCTCCACCCAGCTGCAATTGTGTCGTTGGCTCGTGCGGGGGAGGGAGTGCGGTCGGCATATGGGCTTAATTAAACAAGTGGCCAGAAGGACCCTAGCGAGGGATTTCTCACTCATACTGAACTCCCCGCGGCTCCCGCAGTGAAGATTGGCACTTGGCTGTAACGCACGTGATATATATTCTCACTCAATAGCACCCCTCAAATGAGCGATCCTTTCACCCAATGGGTCGAACACGGATTTCTGTCCCAGTCCTTGAAATATGCCACGTCCCACGCACGCTCATGTTTCACGCCCTATCTGGCACCGGTCTGGCATGCACGGCTTCCAATCCTGCGAACGGACCGTCCTCCTGCCTATACTTCCCAGCTGAAGCGCTACGAACCCCTGTGCTAGTCCCTCGGATGTTCAACTGTCCATCCGCTTGAACCCTGAAACCTCGCCTCGGGTATTCCGATTACAACAAGACTCGGAAAGGGCTCTCCAAGACTCGAGGATATCTCTGTTGTTTGTTGGGCCAGGAATAACTGACGAAGGCCGCAGACCACGCGCGTCCAAGGAGAGCTCAATCCTACTCGACTCTAAGCCCCGGGGTTGTGCTGTTCCTTGAATCAGGTAGACCATGACCTTAATTTGGCAGTGTGACATTTCAAACCGAATGGAGTTCCCCTGGCATCCCAGAGGAAAAACGCGAGGAGAAGGCGTTGATCAATTGTCTTAAGGAAAGATACTGTTCGAAAGCCTTCCACAACAGGATATACAAAACTACAACTCGTAGAACACATACATTAGTAGGGATGCTCTGGACCTCGACACGCCCCGGTGAGCTATCACGTGGTTTCCTCAACCAGCTCAAGCTGTCGGCGGGTATTGGCGAGACGGTCGGAGGCATAAACGGCTGAGCCAGCATCTCCGATCTCTCCATAGACCTTTAAAGCTCGTTCATAAAGGTCGATTGCTTCTTTCGGCCGACCCTGAGCACTACTGACATCTGCGAGACCGACGAGAGCGTAGGCTTTTCCTCGGCTGTCACCAATGTCGGTGTAGATTTGCAGTGCATCAGAGTAGAACGTAATCGCCTGGTCGTAATTTTTCTGAAGCCGATGCACCTCAGCCAGACCCCACAAGGCTGTGGCTCTCCCTTCTCGGTCGCCAATGTCGGTGCGGATTCGCAGGGCATCGGTGTAAAACGCGACCGCCTGGCTGTACTCGCCCCGCAACCGATGCACTTCAGCGAAACCAAACAAGGCTTGGGCTCTATAATAGGTGTCTTTGATGTCCGTACTGATTTTCAGCAGCTCGGAGTGGAACGTGATGGCCTTGCTGTACTTGCGCTGACTTTTGTATATTTGAGCCAAACCGCACAGAGCGGAGGCTTTCATTCTTTTGTCATCTATGCTGGTAAAGATCTCCAGAGCATCCGAATACGACGTGATCGCGTCCTCGTCATTGCCTTGAAAGTAATGAAGCTGGCCAAGACGCATCAGAGTCTCAGCTCTTCCTTTCGGGACGGCGGCATCTGTGAAGATGCGCAGAGCTTCGGTGTAGAGTTTCAATGCATTGACATAGTCATCCTGGTTTTGATGCATATCGCCCAGCTGGAGTAGAAGTTGAGGAGAGCGAGCCTCAGAGACCAGTGATTCTGCGGTTCGGTTCGGGTTTGGAATGATCCTTGGCTGCAATATATCTGATCAGCTGTGTTGATATAACATCAAAACAGGACGACATACCATCCAACGTAATGACTTCAAGCATTCCGTGGTTGTCGGTCGTTGGACGGGATCGGGACTCCAACATTCAGACATAAGGCAGCAAAGCCCCAGCATCAGAGACATTCGAACCCCGGCAGTGATCGATGGAAGGTGTCCTTGGGTGACCCGCTTGATGACAATGCTATCTTTCACAACGTCTTCGAATGGAATAGCGTTGGTCATAACCTGTATAGTCGCCAGCTCGTGAGTGAGTTCTTCTAGAAGACCCATCAGATCTCAGACTACCTCGTACGATATCCACCCCAGTGCCCAGATATCGACCTTAACTGTCGGCGGCTCATCGTTCAGCAGCTCCGGAGCCGCCCAGCGAAGGGTAAATTCGTTGCCCGTGAGGGTTATGGTATTGGTCGAGGCGGAAAAGGTTGCTTCGAGCCGCGTTGCTGGCTGTCGGTCGCTTCCGACCTGCTCTGTTTCCACGTTAAGATCCGCTTCTGTGAGACGACGAGCAGAGCCAAAGTCGGTGATTACTGCCCGACAGTCTGAATTGACCAAGATATTAACCTGCGGAACAAAAATATGAACTTATCAGGTACACCATCCAGACGGCAGCGGGACTCACCGACTTGAGGTCTCCGTGACATATTGGAGGGTTTTGGCTGTGAAGGTACTCCACTCCACAGGCCACGTCACAGATCTGGAGTATCAAATTGTAGACGTGGTTGCAAGGAGGCGAATTGATCTTACCAGCCATATTCGCTCAGGAATTTCCCAATCTTGGGAGGCAACGAACTCTCTTAGATTCCCGTTGGCTTCCCAGGGAAACACCAGCCAGACTATGCCCTTCGAGCCGTCTTCGACAAAGCCCTTCAGCTCGATGATGTTCGTATGGGACAGCTCGACCAAGAATCCCGCCTCTCTAAGTGTCAACTGAGAGAACGTTGGTGAACACAGCCGCAAATGATTGACAAATACAACGTCTTACCCCTAACAATCGTTCCATATCTTTATCGCCTGATAGCTTTAGTTTTTTGACCGCGACAACCTTTAAGACGTTTCACAATCACTGAGCCTTTAATCTGCCATTGCAGGAGGAAGGGAACAGGTGGCTATCAACCTTCGGCCCAGTATCCCTACCCTTATCCGTCTCGACCAAATCACTGCTTCTCCTGAAAGGGGCCCACAACATCGCCCGCGAAACTGTCGCGTGCCCGCCATGCAACTCGGGGGGACTCTTAAGGAAGGTGATCAATGTCGGATCAATACGCCATTTGGCAAGCTTCTGCATCTTCTCCGTCTATAACAGATATGAGTCCAAGAGATTTCTGATATCGACTCTCAGAAACTGGCCCGCACGCACTAATTTGACGCTCGGCTGAAAGTGATCGGCTGGCCCGCCTTCGGCACGTCCGGAAGAAAGGTTGGAGTTGGCATCATTGCTGTCGTCTTGATGCATCGGGGTCATAGTGTAGGGTGAGTACGAGGCTAGGTGACTCGGTGGGTCAGGTGTATGCACTTCGCAAGGGGGAGAGCGGATGGAGAACTCCGGACAAGGGCTTGGTGAATCAGATGGCCTTAAGTACGCCCGCGAGCCAGAACCACGCCACTGCCTGGCTTTCGCTTCAACTACTTAGAGAGTCGCAAACGGCCAACCTGGGCGCCTTCTAGACCGTACGTTGGAATTTTCTTAACTTTCCTGATGCTGGAGTTGAGGTTCGACCGCACCAGTAAGACTCTGAACTGTTTGGAGCATGACCCCGGATGAGCTCTCCGTTCGCTTGGCTTCGATTGGTCGAGCTCTTTGGAGCGACAAGTAGCCACAGAAAATGCATGCAATATTCAGCTTCTTAAATCGCTACAAAGCGCCTAGAGATCTAGCAACTCTCACAGCCGTATTTGTAGATGACCGAGTAAATGATTTTGCATGGCCTATGTAGTCCATAGGATCCCCCCACGTTCTGCAGCAAAACCAGCCTCCAGTATGATCTGCTGTGAAACACCGTCAACATCGGCTATATGCTTCTAAGGGTCCTAGGAAATATTCACTCACCTCAAAATCCACCTCTCGTAGGATCATTTCCGATGGTATTAGGCTTGAAGTTGCAGGGATATGTAGGCAATGCGCCCGCCCTGACTGGAACTTAAATCCAACTCGACACCTGCTGAGAGTGGAAGGTTCGATTGCGCCACCTCCTTCGAAAGGGATTTGAATACCTGCGCCAAGTTTCTCAGACCATGTAGTGGTGTAAGTTGTGAAAGGATATGGAACGCGTTGAGGGTGCTGGCGGTGTTTTGGTTACGAAGTAATGGCAAGCGAACGGCAGAAGATGGGAAAACGGATTGCGGTCTTGTATAAGAAGTGTCATAAAATTTTGTGTTATTCCTTTGTGATTGATGTTGGACGGATGCTCCAGTAATTCCTGGAGCCGAGTCCGCGGTGGTCGCCAGCCACAGTTGCTGCTTCATGGTACTCCAAGCTGGATCGCGTGGACGATATCCCACCAACGTCCCTAGCTGTTCTTGTTCCTCCCGGAGTCTGAGGGAGTGAAACGGAATTGACTTTATAAGAGGAGCCTGCGAGGTGCGATGCTTGGATTCGTCGACAATTTGAGGTCGCCGTCAGGTAGTGCGGGCCGTGGAAGGAGCGGCGTCCTGCGGCGGGGTTTTCCGGGGTGGTGACAGTAGCCGAGTAGATGAATGACATTGTTGGTTGTCTTCACGTCGCAGCCGACGGTTTCGGTGCTGTTCAACGGAGGGGGAGTGAGTGAAGCTCTGGTCAGTCACGAAATTGGGGGTATGTCCTGAAGAGTGTGATGGCATACGTGCCTGAATTGGATGCCAACGACCTCTTGACGCCCGGCCCAGCCTGAGCACGGAATATGAGCCAGAGGACAGCGAGTATATCAGAGCTTCAAGTGTGCGTGCATAAAAGATCGTTACTGAGAGAGGCCGAAGGTGCTGGGGAATAGGTGCGTCGGACGGACAGCGACGGTCCAGAAACGAATCTGACCGAGTAGGGCAGCATTGGCGGCGCATTTGTCCCTAATCCGACCTCTGGCCTCTCCAGCTGGCTCTCGAGCGACTTCTCGTCCTCGTCCAGTGGTGTCGAGCGCGTTCTCGTGGAGGGTGCAGGTCGATATATACTCTTGCTCGGGCGAGGGTCATTAGTGGAGAACCAACGGCCGCTGCATTGCTTATAGATTGCTTCAACGACGTCCTTTGAGGCGCGGTGGATCGGGGAACGTTATAATTAGTGAACTGAGGGCTGGGTGAGGGGAGAGCAAGAAGTGATCCAGAAGACGGAAGTGAGCCGCGGAACACCGACTTTGGAAGTCTCCGGCCAGCTGTGATTGGTTATGTCCAATTCATGTTTTAGCAACACTACACACTCGCAATCACAAAAGAAGGATGCGGGCATGGATAGCAGAGAATAAGACGAGTGACATGGTGGGCGTATGCGTCAATTCAGACAGGGCCTTCGGTCGAGGAATTCAAGCATGCCCTCCACACATCCCCGACCGTCTTTTCTCTGCGCTGCTACAGACTTATCGTGTTAGCTCCTTCTAAATTACTTGCTCACAACCTCCCCCCAACTGCAATTGTGTCGTTGGCTCGTCGATGGTTCGTGCGGGGGGAGGGAGTGCGGTCGGCATATGGGCTCAATTAAAAAAGTGACCAGAAGGACCCTAGCGAGGGATTTCTCACTCAGACTGAACTCCCCGCGGCTCCCGCAGTGAAGATTCCCGCTTGGCTGTAACGCACGTGATATAGATTCTCACTCAATGGCCGTCGCCAGTGCACACCTCAAATGAGCGATCCTTTCACCCAATCATGAGTTGAATACGGATGTCTGTCCTACTCCCTGCAATATTCCACGTCCCATGCACGCTCTTGTTCCATGCCTTATCTTGCACCGGTCTGGCGTGCTTGGCTTCCAACCCTGCGAACGAACCGTCCTCCTACCTATGATGCAGATCTGAAGCGCAGCGAACGCTCATGCTAGTCCCCCGGATGTTCAACCTCCATCCGCTTGAAGCCTAAAACCCTGCCTCGGATCTTCCGATTAAAATAAGACGCGGAAAGGCTTCTCCATGACTCGGGGATGTCTCTGTTGCTTGCTGCCCCAAGAGTATCTGACAAAGGCCGTAGATCGCGCGCGTCCAAAGAGCTCAATCCTATTCGACGCAAAGCCCCGGTGTTGTCCTGTTCCTTAATCCAGGCAGAGAATGATCATAATTTAGCAGTATACCATTTCAAACTGAATGGAGTTCCCTCGCGGCCAAGAGGGAAAACGTGAGGATCGATCGTAATAGGGAAAGATACTGTTCGAAAGCCTTCCGCAACAGGATATACAAAACTACAACTTGTAAAACACGTACATTAGGAGGGATGCTCTGGATCTCCAAACGTCCCGGTGAACTATCGCGTGGTCTCCTCAACCAGCTCAAGCTGTCGGCGGGCATCGGCGAGACACTCGGAGGCATAAACGGCTGAGCCAGCATCTCCGATCTCTCCATAGACCTTTAAAGCTCGTTCATAAAGGTCGATTGCTTCTTTCGTCCGACCCTGAGCACGACTGACATCTGCGAGACCGTCGAGAGCGTAGGCTTTTCCTCGCCTTTCACCAATGTCGGTGTAGATTTGCAGTGCATCAGAGTAGAACGTGATCGCCTGGTCGTAGTGTTCTTGAAGCCGATGTACTTCAGCCAGACCCCACAAGGCTGACGCTCTCCCTTGTCGGTCGCCAATGTCGGTGCGGATTCGCAGGGCATCGGCGTAAAGCGGGACCGCCTGGCTGTACTCGCCCTGAAGCCGATGCATGTTAGCGAGACCAAACAGGATTTGGGCTCTTCGATAGGTGTCGGTGATGTCCGTACTGATTTTCAGCAGCTCGGAGTAGAACATCGTGGCCTCGCTGGACTTGTTCTGAGCCTGGTATGCCTGAGCCAAACCGTACAAAGCAGAGGCTTTCATGCTTCTGTCATCTGTGCTGGTAAAGATCTCCAGAGCATCCGAATACGACACGACCGCGTCTTCGTAATTGCCCTGAAGGGTATGAAGCTGACCAAGACGCCACAGAATCTCAGCTCTTCCGTTCGTATCGGCAGCATCTGTAAAGATGCGTATGGCTTCGGTGTAGAGTTTCGACGCGTTGACGTAGTCCCCCTGGTTTCGATGCATATCGCCCAACTGGAGTAACAGTCGAGGGGAGCGAGCTTCAGAAAACATTGATTCTGCGGTTCGGTTCGGGTTTGGAATGATCCTTGGCTGCAGTAGATATAGGTCAACCGTGTTGATTTGACATCGCATTAGGATGACACACCATCCAAGTTAATGACTTTACACAGTCCGTGGCTGTCGGTCGTTGGATAGGATCGGTACTCCAACATTCAGACATAAGGCAGCAAAGCTGCAGCATCAAAGACATCCGAACGTCGCCAGTAATGGATGGAAGGTGTCCTTGGGTGACCCGTTTGATAACAA
>WSTX01000379.1:0-10401 GCA_019633405.1 Tulasnella sp. 408 | reverse complement strand
GACCTTATTAGCCATGGTGCATCCCACCATTCCTGGTACACCATCGGAGACCTCTCGACTAAACTCCAGCCACCCAAACCCGAATGGCAAGAGTTGATAAAGCGGTTACTGAAGGATCTGGGAGTCGACCATGAAACGGTCAAGCCATCGGACCCTATCATCATCGATCAAAACCAGAGGAACTATTTGTGCACCCGATGCGACGAGAAGATTGCAACATACATGAATTTCAGTGAGCTGGTGCGTTTACTTTGGATGACGTTTCTCGCTTCAGGTCGTCTCTTACCAACCCCTCCTCACAATGCCTTCAGATCGAGCACTACCTCGACGTCCAAAAGTGGTTCGACAACGTAACAGAGGCGGTTCGAACGTCACCGGATGGTTGCTATCCTTCTCGAGCGGTCAACAGCGAGTTGCCAAAGATCGTCAACGACCACGACTGGATGTCTCGCGATGCGCCTCTGGTTCGACAGGACGACAAGGAAACGAAAGAGGCGGTTTTGGAGTTGCAGCGTGATTTCAAGAAGGAAGGGCTGACCGACCCGTCGTGCGACACGAAGGGGATTGGAGGAGAGGACTTGGAGAGACATCCTTGGAGGGAGAAGCTCCATTGTTGCCGGTTGTGTCCGAAAGAGTTCGCGCCTCGTGTAAGCTGTCTGGAAAGCTTTGTCCTTGTTTGAGCACCTACGCTGACGCGGTAACCTGTAGCCTAACGGGATCAGAAAGATTGCGTTGCACATCCGTAGCAAGTAAGTCATGGTTGGGGCTCGGGGGCGTGAATGTACTCGGACTAATGCGGTCCTTACGTCGCTTGCAGACACGACAAGGAGCCCAACTTGGAAACTGACACGACGTCAGATGTTTTCTATTCGACAACCGCCTGTCCTCTGTAGTCGATGATAACCTCCTTCGAACTTGAATATATAGACTGTTTCCGACTTGGTGGTGGGGTTCGCCGGCTTTCGAGACGGGCGCATGGAGCTATTTACCCCGCGTTCACCTCTATTTGTTATTCCACAAACACTTTCATGATTTTCCCGCTCTTCGTGGTTTCAAATACGTTCAAAAGGACGCGTTTAGGCCCACAGGAGGGTCTCGGGGCCACCCCAAAAACCGTTGCCGGTCCAAACCCTCAGCTAGACTGGTATGGAGGAATTTACAACGGCGCGACGTGGCGGAGTTTCAAGACCCGAGTTGAAACTCCGCCGAACAAAACAAAGGGTCCTCTTCCGAAAGGACAACCCCGGCGACCCGCCCGCATTCCTATACCACCTCCCCCGCCCTCAGCGCTCATCCAGAATCACGATGGTCACCACAAGAGGCAAGAAAATCGATTTCAACACCGAGTCTAGCGACGGTGAAAGAGACGTTGGGCAACCTGGTGCGCAAAATCCGTATGACGTAGGTCTTCTTTGCCTGACCCTGCCCTTTTTTTCATTAGAAAAACCCGCTCCGAAGCGGCGCAAAACCAAGAAATCCGACTCTGCAGACGACGAGACCGGTTTCGAGCCTGGGTCATCGTCCGCCAAAGGGAAGGACAAAGCAGCCTTGGAACAGAGCCAACTCATCACCCGACGGGGCGGCAAAGGCGGGAAGCTACGAGACCTGATGAACATGCCTATCGACATTTTCACGGAAGTATGTCGTTTCAAGAGTCTTCTCCACAACCGAGCTGATCGGTTTCTTTCTTAGGTTTGCTCCTACCTCGACCCGTATGACCTTCGACGTCTCGCTCTTACCAGCAAGCGCCTCTGGGACATCCTTATGACCAAAGAGGCCAGACACATCTGGAAGACCTCCCTCGCGTCCGTGCCCGGTCTTCCCCAATGCCCGACCGACCTGAACGAGCCACAATACGTTTGCCTACTCTACTCTTCGGAATGCTATACGATCGTAGGTTTTATCTGCGTTCCGTGAAAATTTCTCCGTCCAAACTTAATGTCAACCCCCCTCCTCCCCCATGTCGGACTTAGGGCTGCACGTCCCGTGGGACCAAAGCAGACTGGTTTCATCGAGTCCGCTTCTGCACATCCTGCTACGAGACCAAGTGAGCTATCTCAGCTAACCCAGGCGAGCGTACCGTCTGACCAATGTTACCACGAGCAACCAGGATGACAAATGAGTGGAACTTGAGATATAACGAGCGAAACCTCAACCTTAACTTTCGATCCAATACATTGTACCACATACAAGAATACTTTGACAGTTCCTCCGGCGAGTCTTTCCTCTGTTTTTTGAATCGGAACCCCGTCTTAACGTACTCCCTGGGACAGTGATGAAGTTGGCCGGCAATAGTCGCCGATCACGCTCATACCGGGGCTATCTGCGCAAGAACGATGAACGTCATTTCTACGTCGAGGCTCTCAAGAAGGCCGGACACGAATATGAGGCACTTTCTCGCGAGGAAGCTCCAGCTTACTGGTTGCTTTTGGAGGAAAACCGGGATGATCGGAAGGAGGTTCGGAAGCACGCTTTCAATAGAGTCAACTTGGAAATGATTTGCTAATCCGGGTTTTATTGTTATTGACTATAGACTGGGAGAAAAATGCTCGCCTGGAAATGCAACCAACTTGCTTCCCGCGCGGACGATATCGCCGCAGAGAAGAACGCCCGTTTCGAAAGGTAGCGTCGTCCTTCATACCTCATTCCATCAGTTTGGTCCTGATTGGTGCATCTCTCATCGTACCAGCATCAAAGTCAAGCTTCTGGAAATGGGCTGGGATGAAAAAGACTTCCCTATGGCGAACAAGGACTTTAAGGATCTCGTCCTAAAGGATCAGAAGCTGACGCCGAAAAGTGGGTCGTAGAGTCGCTATCATCCGCCGCGATCCATCCTAGCTCGATTCTCACTTCGGCCACCACAGTTTGGCAAAACATCAAACCGAAACTCGAGCCATTTTTGGAGACTCACCGTGCCGACCGTCTCGCTGAGGAAAAAGTGACCCGCGAATGGAATCGCAGACTTGCTATCACCGAGTTCTATCGCCAAGTCGGACGCCAAATTGTGGATCTTCCGTTCGACCACCCTTGGCTCAATAAATTCCTACCAGGAATGGGCAAGGTCTTCGCAGTCCCATCAGTTAAGCTTCTGCTGGAGAACGACACGGAAACCGTTACAGACGATCAGTGGACTGAGGTGGCGCCCGAGGTTCGACTTATCGTCAGTAAATGGTGGCGAGATTCTCTCAGACAACTCCTGCTGGGCAGCGCGGAGAAGAGTGGGACAGCACCCTCCGATGGAACCAACGAGGGCGGCGCCCAAGGCCGAGCGAGCGAGGAAACTGAAACAGAGGAAGCAATCGCGAGCTCGATCGTGGCTCTCAGAGCTAGGTTATCCTCCGGAACGTCTGCATTCTATTGCCAAGCCAGCTGGTGCAGCCGGAGGGTATGGTGGTTCCCTGACCTTATTCGGCATGGTGCATCCCAACATTCCTGCTACACTATGGAGGAGCTGTCAACCCACTTCCGGACACCCCAACCCGAATGTCAAGAGTTGATAAAGCGGGCACTGAAGGATCTGGGAGTCGACCATGAAACGGTCAAGCTGTCGGACACTCTCATCAACGATCAAAACCAGAAGCACAATTTGTGCACGCGATGCGACGAGAAGATCGCAACCTACATGAATTTCAATGAGCTGGTGCGTTATTTTGGATGACGTTTCTCGCTTCAGGTTGTCTCTTTACCAACGCTCCTCACATTGCTTTCAGATCTTGCACTACCTCGACGTCCAAAAGTGGTTCGACGATGTAACACAGGCGGTTCGAACTTCACCGGATGGTTGCTATCCTTCTCGAGCCGTCAACAGCGAGTTGCCAAAGATCGTCAACGACCACGACTGGATGTCTCGCGACGCGCCGCTGGTTCGACAGGACGACGAGGTGACGAAGGAGGCGATTTTGAAGTTGCAGCGCGATTTCAAGAAGGAAGGGCTCAGCGACCCGTTGTGCGACACGAAGGGGATTGGAGGAGAGGACTTTGAGAAACATCCTTGGAGGGAGGTGCAAAAGTGCTGTTTGTTGTGTCCGAAAGCGTTCGCGCCTCGTGTAAGCTCTCTGTCAGGCCTTGTCTTGGTTTAGACACTTACGCTTACGCGACAACCTGTAGCCTAATGGGATCAGAAAGATTGCGTTGCACATCCGAAGCAAGTAAGTCGTGATTGGGACTCAGGGACGTGAACGTGCTCGGACTAATGCCGCCCTCGCGTCGCTTGCAGACACGACAAGGAACCCAACTTGGAAACAGACACGACCTCAAATATATTCTATTCGACGACCGCCTGTCCTCTGTAGTCGCTGAGAACCTCTTAACTGGAATATAAGCTGTTTAGACACTCCGAATTGGTTTCGGTGTTCGCCGGCTCTCGAGACGGGCTCATGGATGCATTTACTCCGCGTACACCTTCATTTGTTATTCCGCAGACCCTCCTATGCTTTCCCGCTCTGCATGGATTGACGTACGTTCAAAAGGACGCGTTTAGACCTCTCATTCAGGGGCCTCCGGCCCATCGGCTCTTCGGCGTCGTTCGACTTGACTTGAGAACAAAACTCGTCCAAGGTATCGATTCATCCGTTCGACTCAAGTCGCGGCCATCAGTGACGCGATGTGAATCCAACTTTTGATCGGGTTCTTTCCTGCATTCAGCGGAATCATGGATTCGTCAGGTGGGGGGATTCGGCTCACGTGCGGCCCGGCGTGATTCAAAAACGGCGAGGTTTGGACGACGCAATTGAAAATAATAAATTCGACCCGAAAAAAACTTGTCAGACGAAACTCGTCTAGATCTGTAGCACGACGATATGAGTCAGAAATTTGAGTCAATTCCAGGGCGGAATGTGGGGCGTCACATGGAGCGGAACAGGGTCTCAGGCCTCGCCGTTTCAAACTCCGCCCAAGCAGAACGGCTTTTCTCCGAACGGCCACCAAAGCTTAAGCGTCCGCCCTTCGCCCATTTTCGTCCCCCTTCAGACTCGTCATGGTCACCACAAGAGGGAAGAAGATCAAGTTCGACCAAGACTACAGCGAAGGTGAACTTGACGGGGAACGAGACCATGAAGGACCTGGTGAGTGCGAGGGCGACTGTGCCACGGCAACTCCCTGAACACCGTTCTCTTTTTGGCAGCCAAACCTGCTCCGAAGCGTCGAAGAACCAAGCAGCCCAAGTCTTCCGACGACGACACCGCTTTCAATCCGGGTGCCTCATCCAGTAAAGGGAAGGAAAAAGCGACTTCGGATCAGAACCAACTCATCACCCGCCGGAACGGCAGAGGTGGGAAACTACGAGACTTGATGAACATGCCGGTTGATATTTTCACCGAAGTAGGTTACTCTGCGGATTACTCGATAAACTGGCTGAGCAGGGCCCCTTGGTTAGGTTTGTTCATATCTCGGTCCGTACGACCTCCGCCGTCTCGCACTTACCAGCAAGCGCCTGTGGGATATCCTCATGACCAAGGAGGCGAGGCACATATGGAAGGCTGGTCTCGCTTCCGTTGCCGATCTTCCTAAATGTCCCACCGACCTCAACGAGCCGCAATACATTTGCTTGCTATACTCTTCCGAGTGCTATACCATCGTAGGTACCATCTCTTGTTGGTGCTGTCGGTATACTGATTCAGTCCGCCTTGTCGTAGGGCTGCACTTCTCGCGGTACGAAAGCAGATTGGTTCCATCGGGTTCGCTTCTGTCCGGCTTGTTATGCAGAGAAGTAAGCTGCTTGACGCTTTCCATGAGCATACCTGCTTACTGGTCCAACGCGTAAATTAGAATGACGGATGACTTCAATCTAAGCTATCGCTTTGGCGGTCCCTGGCAAGGCTTAAACCGAGGTACCATTACCCAAATCATGCCTTACTTAAATAGTCACCCTGGTGAGTCAATTCGTCTTGATCAGCCACGCATTGTAACTCATGCATTGCTCGATTTAGTTATGAAGATAGAAAACTCACGCCGGCGGGGTTATTCTCGCAAAGCGGATGAGCAGTACTACTACATCGAAGCCCTCAAGAAAGCTGGACGCGAATACGAAGCACTTCCTCGAGAGCGCGCTAACGGCTATCTGTCCCGTCTGCAGGCAATGAGTATCTATCGAGTTAAGGTTAGGAGATTCCGATATTGACAACATCATTTCCAAGTCAAGATACTAACTTGTACTCGTATCTATGACCTTCAGACCGGCACTGCCATGCTCAAGTGGAAGCGCAGTCAGCTTGCCTCCCGTGCGGATGACATAGCAGCAGAAAAGAACGCCCGGTTTGAAAGGTACTACCTACGTTTGCGCCCCTCTCTGCGATAACTGATGGATCTCCACTCGAAACAGCATCAAGGAGAAACTTCTCGACATGGGGTGGGACGAGAAAGACTTCCCGATCTCGAACAAGGAGTTCAGAGATCTGGTTTACAAGGATCAGAAGCTGACGGCTAAAGGTGCGTTGTCACGGAATTAAATATACCAAAGTCCTATCTGATTGCTGCTCTTTTTTTATCGTAGTTTGGCAAAATATCCAGCCCAAACTCCAGGCGCAGCTAGAAACTTATCGGGCCTCGCGTCTCGAACAGGAGAAGCAGCAGCGTCGAAGCAACCGTGAAAGCGCGACGACCACATTCTATCACCAACTTGGCCTGGCGGTCCTGAACCTTCCGTTCGAGCATTGGGATCTCATTTCTATGCTTCCAAAAGTCGAAGAGGTTTTCGCAATTCCGTCGATCAAGGCATTGTTGGAGGACGACACGGAGACCGTCACCGAAGAACAGTGGATCGATGTCGCGCCAGATGCCCGACTCTTCCTTCTGCAATGGTGGCGAGATTGTCTCAAGCGACTCACCGACCGCATGGAGAATAACGCAGCGGCACCGGCCACCAAGACCAAAAGACGAACCAAAGCGGCAACGTCAAAAACGGAGACGGCCGAGGAGGTTTCTACCGCGATCGAGGAGATGCAAACCAAGCTATCCTTCACGACGGCGGCCTGGTCATGCGACGGTTGTCACCATAAGGATGTGGTCTGGTTCCCTCACGCCATCAGGCACATCTTGTACTGCCATTCCCCTAACGGCATGGATGGGGTGCTTGACATGCTTCGACCACTTCAGCCAAACGATCAAACGTTGGTGGAACGGTTGCTGAAAGATTTGAAACTGGATCCCAAGACGGCCAAGACCGAGCCTCCCGTCGATGATCAGAGCCAGAAGAACCTTTTGTGTACCAGATGCGATGAGAGAGTCGCAATGTACATGTCTTGGAACGAACTGGTAAGTTCAACCGGATACCGCTTCTGTTTCGCTTGCGATTTCCCTTCTTAACTCAAATTTTACGCCAACTTCGTCAGGTCGATCACTTCCGTAAAGCCCAGAGGTGGTTCGAGGGCGTCACAGAAGCCGTCAAGAAGTCGCCAAAGTCCTGCTACCCCTCCCGACCGGCCAAAAGCAAGCTGCCAAAAATCGTCGACGACCACGGATGGACGGGTCGCAATGCCTTGCTGGTTCGACGGGACGACCAGAGAACGAAGGAGGCTGTTTTGAAATTGCAGAGTGAATTTATGAAGCAAGGACTGAACGATCCGTTGTGCGACACGGAAGGCATTGGAGGGGAGGACTTGGAGAAGCATCCGTGGAGGGAGGTGAGGCGGGGCTGTCTGCTCTGTCCCAAAGAATACGGACCCTATGTGAGCTCCCTGGGACTTGGTTTCGGATATCAGCGCTGACTTGCACCTTCCTTTCCCCCTTTGAAATCAAGCGTTGCTCGACTGGGAAGATTGAGCTGCACATTCGATGGAAGTAAGTCGGGGTCCGACTGCGAGATCTATAAATCCCGGTACTTACCGCCCCATCCACTTCCTTTCCAGACATGGCAAGGAGCCGGATTTGGAAAAGGACACGACTTTGGAAAGTATCTATCCGTCGTACCCTTGTCCTTTGTAATTTCAAACCCATCATGTTCGTTCGTTACGTGTTTATCTTTGGGTATTCGGAGTTGGTTGCTGGATTCCTGGCTCTCGGAACGAGGGCCATGTATCTGACATCGCAGTTCCCATGCCCGTATTTATATTCGTCGTCACTTTTAGTAGTGCAGTTATAGCGTATGTTACTTATAATTATTACGTCGTATCGTCCCCCGGCACATCCGCGGGCAATGGAAACGCGAGCGGTATAGACTGCGCAGAGAGCTCGGAGTTCAACGGAGATGAGCGACCAATGTCCGCTTGCCCGTGGGTTCACAACCCGCGTGACTACCATGACATTCGCTTCATCAGTGGAGTCCGCGGGATGAAAATTAAGGCAAGGATGCGTGAGCCGTGCTGATACTGACAGATGGGCAACTTCTGGGTGTTGATCTCATCTTTCCTCTTGGGTAGCACTCCACAAGCTTCCTATCGAGGATTAGGCCACCAAAGAGTCCTCATGCAATGCCGAACACGCACGTGTCACCGTCATCAACGTCGACCGGTTCGTTCCTGCATTCAGCGGAGGTTAGGTTCAGGCCGGAGCCCCCCGGGATCCGCCCGACGTTCCCCCCGGCTTGATTCAACAACGGCGCGGTTTCGACAATGAATTGAATATGAATCTAACCAAAAATGTTGTCAGAAGAAACTCTAATGAGTAAGAAATTTGAGTCAACTCCAGCGCATTTGGGAGCGTGACAGGGCGTGACGTGGAGCGTAACAGGACCCGCCGTTTCACACTCCACCCAGACCAAATATACTTAACGACCACCAACCTCAAGTCTCCTTCAGCGTCCCATCTTCACCCCATCAGATTAGCCATGGTCATCACAAGAGGGAAGAACATCAATTTCGATCTAGATTCTAGCGAAGGTGAACTTGACGGAGAACGAGACGATGAGGGACCTGGTGGGCACAAAAGCATATCGTTCAGGGCTTCTTCCTTACCACTGGTTTCTTTTGGGCAGCCGAACCTCCTCCAAAGCGCCGAAGAACTAGGCAGCCCAAGCCCCCCGAACATGATATCGCTTTCAATCCGGGCTCCTCGTCAGGCAAAGGGAAGGAAAAGGCCACTTCGGGTCCAAACCAGCTCATCACCCGCCGGAACGGCAGAGGTGGAAAGCTACAAGACCTCATGAACATGCCGGTCGATATCTTCACCGAAGTAGGCCAATCTTCGGATTATCTGATAGTCTAGCTGATCAGGACCCCTTGCTAGGTTTGTTCTTATCTCGGTCCCTACGACCTCCGTCATCTCGCGCTTACCAGCAAACGCCTCTGGGATATCCTCATGACCAAGGAAGCTAGGCACATATGGAAGACTGCAATTAATTCCGTTCCGGATCTTCCGGAGTGTCCTACCGACCTGAACGAGCCGCAATATGTTTGTTTACTATACTCTTCCGAGTGCTATACCGTTGTAGGTGCAATCTCACCGGCGTTTGTACGCGCTAACTCAGCCCGTCCGTCCCATGAACAAGGGCTGCACTTCTCGTAGTACCAAAGTGGACTGGTTTCATCGGGTTCGTTTCTGTAAAACTTGCTACGCGGAGAAGTAAGTCCATCAACAATGTCTACAAGCGTACCTGCTTATCGGTTCAAACTACGCAATTACAATGACGAATGGCCCGTATCGAAGCTTTCGCCATGGCACTTGGGAGTTGGGTCTGAACGAAGCTACCTTATCCCAGATAGTGTCCTACTTCGACAGTGGCCCTGGTGAGTCGTTTCCCCGTAGCTGGATACGAATCCTTACCCATTCATTGCCCAATTTAGTAATGCGCTTCGCAAAAGGTTATTGGCGAGCCCCGCCCTACTACATTGAAGCCATCAAGAAGGCCGGACGCGAATACGAAGCACTTTCCCAAGAGCAAGCTGGGGATTATCTGTCGCGCTTGAAGCTCGAGTGTGAATATAAGGTTGAGGTTAGGAGATCCAGATTTTGACAACATCAATTCGAAATCAAGCTGCTGACTGTTGCTTGTAACTATGACGTTTCAGACTGGCAGGGACATGCTCCGGTGGAAGGCCCGCCAAATCGCTTCCCGCGTCGACGATATAGCAGCGGAAAAGAACGCCCGGTTCGAAAGGTACTAACTACGTCTCTATATTTCTATTCTTTGATTAACCCGTATCGGATTCAAACAGTATCAAAGCTAAACTTTTCGACCTCGGATGGGAAGAGAAAGACTTTCCGATGTCGAATAAGGAATCCAAAGATCTGGTCCTTAAGAATCAAAAGCTTACGCCAAAAGGTAAGTTTCAAAGTCACGAAAACTGCCACATCATTCTCTAATTTCGCGTCTTCCTACTGTAGTTTGGCAAAATATCTGGCCCAAACTCGAGTTACTCCTCGACCCCCGTTTGAAAGAACGTCTCGAAGTGGAGAGGCGGCAGCGTCTAATCAACCGTGAAACCTCAATTCGGGAGTTCTACGAAATATTTGTCGTGGAGACTCTGA
>WSTX01000378.1:0-10407 GCA_019633405.1 Tulasnella sp. 408 | reverse complement strand
TTTCCAAAGATACGGTATATCCAGGATGGAACAAGGGCTCTAAGAATGTCTGGTTTAGCGATCAAAACACTTGGCCGAGCTACCGTGCGGTGAGTGCTACGGTTGCCGCAGGCGCGAAATCCACACTGCAGTATTTTGACGCTGCGATCTTTTAGGAACTCTCCTTCGAGCCGATTTAGGACTTTTTATCAACTCTACAATGCGCGGATGAGGGGGCTTCTTTGCGGTTGACGGGTTTCACATATTTCTATCCCTGAAAACGGGCTGCCTATGGACTCTTTAAGATGACAGACCCGTCACGGTCGACAGCTCATAGTAGTGCAAGACGATTTAACTAGTCCTATGAAACCTGAAGTGAAAGGGGTAAACGTCCGGAACGATCCCATTCACTTAGGCGGCTATACGCAGCGGCCAGAACTAGCCATGCCATCAGATCTCGCTTTGTTGTAAATCCTTCTTACCTGCCCCATGAGTTTCAATTGTAACTCCACTACATAAATCCACAAGCTCGTGAGCTTTATAAGCAAGTTTGAATATCTCAAGTATGTATCATATCGTTTTGGGCACAATACAATGGGAGCTGAAGATACCGGAAACAGAATTCAGGTGTCTTGCCTCTTGAACGATACATTCGTGTTAGTTTCACGATTCATGTCACAGACATACGTACCAACTTTTCTCCCAGTCCCGGAACGACAAGTACTGCTTAGGCCAGTGCAGTGTTTCCTCTGAGCGGCAAGGGCTGGTTGCCGAAGAAGCCAGGTCCTGCCGCGGCATCCAATTGTCCTTCACTGAATAACCACCGCTTACGTACGTCCCACCGGAACTGCGGCTCCCCATAGAAAGCTACTCAGGGCAGGGGACAAACAAGGTCAAGGAAACCATTAATTGCCATATCACTATCTTGGAGCTAAGCGCTCATGGACGAAAACGGTTTGTCCGTTAGCCCTCCCGGCTTAGCCGTTGGACCCTGACCGTTTAGTTCGCTCTTCCTCTCCCGAAACAGTTTCCAGTCAATTACAGTTTCGAGGGCAAGATGCAACTGAATGCGAAGACTTTATGACGGCTATTGTGAGGCGTGCCTTTGCTCAAGGCAAGCAACGCGACGACGAGTGGATGGCAGATTTTGCGGCAACCTGCATGGTGAACGACGCGATGAGGTGGTGGGGAGCGCTGGATGAAGAGGTTCAAGGAAACTGGAAGCTACTTCGGCGCGCAATGCTTTCCAAGTACCGCCCGATGTTCCATGGTGGGAACGGAGAGGAGGCGGAGAAGTTCGTCCGCTTCATCAGTGACAAGGCTATCGATGAGGAGAAGCAGGAGGATAACAAGTGGATAGTCACATACACTTCATCTTGCTTGGCTGGAGAAGCGCTGCGGTGGTACGCATACCTCGACTCGGATGTCAAACAAAATTGGGAGAAGCTCCAACAAGCCTTGCTTACTCGGTATCCACGAGGCGGCTCCGATGGTCCGGCGCCAGGGTGACGGTCGCCCTTGAAAAGAGAGTCAGCAGTTAATCTCATTCTTGTTTTCTTAAGTCTAGTCCCAACTTCCGCTGCGGCAGCGCCACCCGCTGCAACTGCCACAGCGACTCGCCGTGGTCGGATCCGGGTTTCAAACAGCAGGGGCTCCGCCCATCAATATCTACGAAAGCGTTTTACTCCCAACATTGATATGACTATTACTGCCCCCCTCACAGATGCTTTGGAAGTGGAGTGGAATACAGGTTCCGACGGCCTGCAAAAACTGTCCATTCCCAGCGTAAGCCATGACTTCTTCCTAGCATTTTACCACCGGATTCTTAATTCCCTCCCAGTCACAGCTACCAAGATATAACGTTCTCGGGCTGAAGTGGGCCTATGATCCTTCACTGAGGCCTCATCCGAAGTCCGTACCTTATCTCCTCCTTGCAGTTTTTGTCTGATCCGTCCACAGTCATCTAGGCATATGCGCCGTGAATTACGAGACACGTTCTACCAGCTTGCCCACTTACTCCGGTGATATTCTGACGGATAGCTGGAAAATTTCTTCTCAGAGTGCTGGAGGCGATGTCTTGACTGTCTCAGCGATGGCTGGCCAGGGTGCGGTTAGGATCATGGTCGTGTGACATACTGTGCTGACTTCCCGTCGTCTCAAAGATACACTGTATCCAAGGTGGAATACCACCTCGGGTGAGGTCTTCTTTGCAACTAGGGATCACCATCTGAGGCACGTCGCGGTAAGTCCTATGACTGTCATGAGCACGATATCGAGGATGAACTTCTTGACGCTAATGGGATTTCTAGAGTATGTTCCTGGAGCCCATTTGATATCTAAACTCGAAGCATTCTCCATAGAAGGGAGATTTGGCCTTTCTCCGACAGAGCCAGGGCAATGTCCGATTGGTCACAGGGCGCTGGCCCACCGTAACACCTCTCGGTTAATGAATCCTACGTGATGCTAAAGTTTGAATGAAGTCTTTGTCATTATCTTATGTGGTCTGGCATATTTCCTGTGAAATTGCCAGTCAGCGTCATGGTAGAATCAGGGCCTACGATGAATCCTGAGGGTTCTGCTGTCCATCCCGCTCGACTTAAACAGGTTCCGAGCCTTAATTCGGTGACGCACCACTGCCCAAAACAAGTTATCTTGTGAACGAAGTGGACGTGATAGACATGGGTGAGCATCGGCCGTACGTGTCCCCGTGTACGAGATATAGTGTTGTATCTGCTATTCATATCTGCAAGACTTCCTATGAAAGTCGTGCCTAATGCCTACTAGAACACGATTGCGTGGCTCGGGTGAAGCACATCATCAACCGGAAGAACGGAGATAAGCCAAGTGAGATGTAATCGGTGCTTCGTACACACCGAACACACCTTGCAACCTAACCACCGACGTTGCCTCCCGCATCTACCATCTCTCCTCCGTTTAGTACAGGGGTCATATAATCTTAAGAACGATTGCTATTGCACCGATGTCCTCAAGTGAAGCACCCATGGATGAGAAAGGTTTGTTTGGTGAACTGCTCGACTTCGTATTTACCAGACCTTCACATTTGCACCTCGTTTTGTAAAGGAGATTCAGACCAATTGCGGTTCCGAGGACAAGACGCGACTGAGTGCAAGCGTTTCATTGCCGCACTTTTGAAGCTTGCCTTTGCACGAGGGAAACAGCGAGACGATCAATGGATGGCGGAATTTGCGGCGACTTGCATGGAGGATGACGCGTTGGTGTGGTGGAGCGAACTTGATGAAGAAGTTCAAGGAAGTTGGAAGCTGCTTAGGCAAGCGATGCGTTCGGAATACCGCCCAATGTTCCAAGGGGGAAGCGGAGAGGAGGCGGAGAAGTTCGTCCGCGCGGTCCGTGATAAAGCTGTCGAGGAGGGGAAGCGACAAGATAACGAGTGGATCGTCACATACGTGGAGTCTTGTTTGACTGGAGAAGCGCTCCGATGGCACGCATACCTCGCCTCGGATACCAGAAATAACTGGGAGAAGCTGCAACAGGCCCTGCTTACTCAATACCCGCGAGATGGCGCGGCGCTAAAGTGAGAATTATCCCCGAAAAGAGACTTGGTACTCACGTGTTCCTTGTTTCAATCAGTCTGCTCCCAACTCCTCCTGCGGCGGCATCACTTGTTCCGGCCGCCAATACGACTCGCCGGGGACGGATCCGTATCTCAAGCAGCAGTGGCTCCACCCTCTATTATATGTCAAAGCATCTACAATCCAACAATGACAATAGGATAGCCTCTACGACATCTCTTGCAGATGCTTTGGAAGTGGAGTGGAGTACCGGTTCTGATGGTGTGCAGACGTTGTCCATTCCGAGGGTAAGCGGTGCCGGCTAGGTTCTCCGTAGAGATTCCTAAAAGCCCCCTACCAGTCACAAATACCGGGATACGATGTGCTCGGAATTAAGTGGAACTGCCCTTATCCAGAAAAAGATAATAGGTTTGTACCTCCTTCCACCCTAAAAGCCGTGATACTGATCAGGCTCCAGTTATCTAGCGATTTGCCCCGTTGACTCACAGAGACATTCGACCTCCCTGTCTTCGCATTCCGGAAATCTATTGACAAAAAACTGGAAAATTTCTCCCAAGGACGGGCGTAGTGATGGAACCTTGTCTGTATCTGTTGAGGCAGGAAAAGGTGGAGTTCGATTTTATGATACGATCGTACACTGTATTGATTTGTCGACCTCCGAAAGAGAGGGTGTATGCGAAACGCGACAGCGCCAGTAATATTTGGTTTTGCGAGGACAAATATTGGCCGTCGTGGGGTGCGGTGCGTATAGTCGGGTATCATAACAATAAACGGACCTGACATAACGAGGCCATTAGGAATTCTTATTCGAGGCAATTTAGATGAGCTTTAAGACCTTCGTGGATTCATGGAAACGAAGCACCGGTTTCTGTCGAAGAATGTGAACTACTCAAATCGGTAAAAATTTGGCATCTTCATGTGTGATCTTAACACCCGACCATAATGATAAAGTCAGCTGTTGGGGATTGACGCGAGGGACGAGTGTTGAATGCCCCCCCGGGGGTGACATCAAGCCACACAATCTAAGCTAACAAAGAGAGGACAGTTGAAACTCTATCACAGTACCGGCCCCTCATTTTCCGCAGATTCCGATAGGACAGTGGCGGGACGACTTAGATTCGGCCGTAAGACAATATTTGGGGAGGCGAAGGTCT
Organism: Tulasnella sp. 408; assembly: GCA_019633405.1. Taxonomy (NCBI): domain Eukaryota; kingdom Fungi; phylum Basidiomycota; class Agaricomycetes; order Cantharellales; family Tulasnellaceae; genus Tulasnella; species Tulasnella sp. 408. The sequence continues at coordinate 5,723 of WSTX01000378.1, read as the reverse complement.
TGCAGGCGAGATTCTGTTGGAAAAATGTCGATAAGAGGGGACGAGGGCGAAAGGATTGGGGATCAATAGAGGACCTGTTATTCTTCTTTCTTACATCGTATGCTACTACTAGTGTACTTATAGTATGTAGATACAAAGGGAATACACTATAATGGGATAAACGGTTACAATAAGCTATAGAGTGAGTGTGCTACGGGTGTCTAGCAACTGTAAAGATGGTAATGCTATAGTTACTGAAATCGTATCCGCCAACAGATTCAAGTGCCACAAGTATAGAAAGGACTTTACCATCTACATGATTTCATGCAATTCCAATGCTGAAAGCCTCTGCAAATCCCCGATCAAGCAACCCACTGGTACTGGCTCGACATCTCCTTCTCCAACGGCTGTTCGGAAGTGAGATCCGGCCGCTCCGTATAATGCCGAAAGCGGTTTGACAACATCTGTCCCCCTCCACCCTCAATCCCAAGGAAACCCGGCTGCCAAGGCAGAAACAAACCTTTACGAAACTCCGTACTGGTGACTACAAGCGAAGCGCCCATGGATGAGAGAGGTTTGTCTGCTATACTTCCCCACATAGCCGTACTTCGGTCGCTGATCTGAACGTCCGTTTCGCGCGACAGACTCTGTCCAACTGCAGTTTCGGGGACAAGATGCAACCGAGTGCAGAAATTTTGTTGCCGCACTCTTGAAACTCGCCTTTGCGCAAGGTAAACAGCGAGATGATCAGTGGATGGCGGATCTCGCGGCAACCTGCATGGCGGATGACGCGCTGGTGTGGTGGAGTGCGTTAGATGAAGACACTCAAGGAAGTTGGAAGCTCCTCCGACACGCAATGCTCTCAAAATATCGTCTAATGTTCTATGGGGGAAGTGGAGAGGAGGCGGAGAAGTTTGTACGCGCGGTTCGCGACAAGGCAATCGATGAGGGGAAGCGAAAGGATAATGAGTGGATCGTCACCTATGCGGAGTCTTGCCTGGCCGGAGAGGCGCTTCGCTGGTATATATACCTCGATTCGGATACCAAAGGCAACTGGGAGAAACTGGAGCAAGCCTTGCTGACTCAGTACCCTCGAGAGGGTCCCAACGGTCCGCCACGAAAGTGAGCATCGTTTCTGGAGAGATGTTCAACATGACATTTACTCTTCTTTGATTAGTCTGGTCCCAACCCCCGCTGCGGCAGCGTCACTTGGTCCAGCTCCCAAAACCGCCCGATATGGTCGGCTAAGGGTCTCGAACAGCAGTTCTTCCCCCCATCAGTATCTGTCAAAGGGTTTACCATCCGATGGTAGATTAGGCTCGACGTCTTCTCTTAAAGATGCTTTGGAGTTGGAGTGGAGCACTAGCTCTGACGGTCGGCAAATCTTGTTTATTTCTGGGGTATGCGGTGACCCACTAGCTTTCTGGATCGGTAGTTCCTAACACCCCTTCCAGTCGCAGATACCCGGGTACGATTTGCTCGGAGTGACGTGGAATTCTCCGAGTTCGAACTCGGCCAGGTCTGTAGCTCCGGCTCTCGTCAGAGTCTTTCTCCTGAACCGTCACCAGAGCTTTAGTATTTTGCGCTGTTCGGTCCCAGACTAATTCAACCACCCTACCCTCGATGTCGCGTTATGGCACACCCCTGACCAACAACTGGAAGATTTCTACAGGGGATCAAGGCAGTCATGGACTGATGACCGTATCCGTGACCGATGGAACAGGTACGGTTCATACGGCCTGTCGCCGCCCTGTGTTGATTTTCGTCGCCACAAAGAGACGTTGTACCCAAGATGGAACCCGACCTCCAACGCGATCTGGTTTGCTACTAGTCAAGCAGCCTATTCAACATATCCTGGGGTACGTTCAATGAATGCTGCAAGGTGAAGGTATGGAGTCCAGCTTGCTAATGCCACGACACTTAGGAATTTTTCTTCGAGCTGGTTTAAAATATGGTGTAAGATTAAATCATGCTTAGTTGATAAGGGGGCGCCCCTTCATTTTGGTGTATCCGAGCTTTTAAAATGTATCCATGGTTTTGCTAAAGCCATGAAGCTTCACATCGCGCTCAACCTCGCACATATCAAGGAAGCCCTACCCATTCGATCTGAAGTTTAGCGAGAGCCTATACAGCATTAAGGATATCGGGATGAGGAAAGCAGCTGCCAACAAGTATGACGACGCAGCGAGACTCCACCAGTCGGCAGCAGGGCCCAAATAGTTTCGTTGAATTCGCATGTGGTACACCCATCCCAGTCAAGATTTATTCATATTTCTGAAGCTGGAAGCGGTGTAATTATTGGCGAAGGCGATGGCGCAATGACGAGCTCTTGCCATGGGCTGAGCGCCAGCCAGAAAAAATCCTCAGAGTCGCGTTGGACGCCGTGCCTTGCAATTACCCACACGTCCGAATCTTGATATCAAATATACAGCACAGGTATTTTGTCGAAGACAACATACTTTCTCCACGGAGTGGAGCAAGACACCTGCAAGGTGACTGTCTCGGGCCGCCAGACCAAAGGCAGGCAAAGATGTTGCACGCGGAATTTACGTGTTATATATAGACGAGGGCGCTTGCGAATTGAATTCTTGGGTGGCGCAATTACCCGAACCTTCCCTAAATGGGGCTTCAACATGCACTGGCGTGCGAATGCATGGAGTTCGACACTGTGGCCGGTGCACCACCACAACCACCCAAATTCCAGGGCCTACCGGATATCCGTCACCACACTCTGGACTCGAGTAAACTAATTGAATTCAAGGGACCCTGCATTCATGTCAACTAACTGTATGCCTAGCATGGCCTGCCCATTCAACCCCGCACTGTTCCGCTCCGGCCACTCAAAATCTTCGACCTTCCTGATAATAGAACTGGAGCATCTCGAATTCCGAGGGAAAGACCTCAAAGAATGCGAGCAATTTATTGTGGCTGTCAACAAGCAAGCTCGGGCTCAAGGGAAATTTCGAGACGACCAGTGGATCGCGGACCTTGTTGGTGCAAGCATGGCAGGGGATGCGTTGATATGGTGGAGTTCACTTGACGACGAGACCCAAGAGAGCTGGAAACTGCTTCGAAAAGCAATGCTTTCAAGATACCGACTGCGTTTCACGGGAAAGAGTGGTGCCGAAGCAGGGGATTTTGTCGATTGGGTCCGACAAAGAGCTCTTGATGCCGGAAAGCTCAATGACCCAGGTTGGACTGCAGAGCTCGCCTCGGGGAGCTTTACGGGAGGTGCCTTAAGATGGTACACGTCTCTCGACGCCGGGATACGAGGCGATTAGGATTCACTGCAGGAGGCTATCTTTCTTCAGTACGGCGAAAGTTTTGAGGAGAGCTCCTCTTTACCGTAGGTTTTCAATCCACCTCTGCGCTGTTGAGCCTAAGCCTTTTTCAAACCAGAATTTTACCGAAGCCTGCGCCCGCCGCTGGTGCGCCAATTCTCTCTAAACCTCGTGCCAGGGGTCGAATCCGCCTTCACCGGGAGAATGAATCGGGAATCTATTATCTGTCCAAGATTTTGGAAAACCTCCTCAGTCGATCGAGGCTGAATAAGGATAACTGCACGGGTCTCAGATGCCTTGGTCGTTGAATACGAACCTCTCCCCCCCTTTGATGGTCCTCGGGCCTTGTTCGTTCCCAATGTAGGCAGCTCCTAGGTCCATCCTAGCCTGATATCGCTCACTTTCTTGATTGCAGGACCAACTTCCAGACTGTGATACGCTTGGAATGAAGTGGCGTTACGACCTAACTAAGGGCAACAAGTCAGTGGGCTCAGTGCTTTAGTAGTCAAAAGGTGGATCAACTTATACGTGTGTTTAGTTCTCTCCGTGCATGTGGCATTGACTCAAGCGCGGGATCAGGATCTCCGGGTCCGACATATGGTGGGCCTATCTTGACTAAACCTTGGAAGATCTCTCCGCCATCGGAAGACAATGAAGCGACGCCTTTTTGGGGGATCAGTGAATCAGGTATGCTGTATTAGGAGCGAGCCTCTTATATCAGTCCCGTCCTAATAGAAGCTTAACTAGGGAAACGTTTGCTACCTTTGTCCAACAAGGTTGCATTTACTAATAGGGAGATTTGGTTTCGAACTCGACGGTCCAACGGAGAGATTGGCCTGGTAAATAATGGCTACCATTCTCGTCACTAATACCCTTGCACACGTCCTTTCAACCTTCATAGGAGCTTTTCTTTGAGCCGATGTGATATCAAAAACGCATTCGGCGTTCTTGCCGAAACCGAAGGGTCAAGTTCTCGTTACCTCGTGCTCTGTCTCTAAATTTGACTGCCTCAATGCTCCGATGAGATAAACCAAAAATTGATTCTGAAAATGCGAGCACCGGGAGCTGCCGAATGCCGCCTCGGCTGAAACAACGATCATTTCCAAAAAGGAACGAAGCCCCGTTCACGAATAAAAGTACATAGGACATCTGGCTATTTAATTGTCCCTTTTGGTAGACTTTGAAACCACACATATACGAATTTGGGTCTGCCGATATGTCCGACGAAGCATTTGCCCCATTTAGAATGATGATGGGACGGAACGTATATCCCATCCCTGGTACTTACTCTTTTGACATCTCGCTTTGCTTGCCTATTTATTGAGCTCTGTTCCCAGCTCCCCAACGCACATTTTTCATTCGAAGACGAACAACTTTCGTGAAGGAGGTGGGGCAGGACGGGCGGAGTTATTGGAAGCGGATTTAGGTGTCACGTTTACACAAAGGACTTCCGATAACCGCACCATCCCTTAGGATACCAACGCCGAACAAGCCTTTCAGTTGTAGAACGGCGATACTTCGGCGGGTCTGCGTCTCTTCAGAGGCCAACGGCCGTTCGGAGGAGAGATCCGATCGCCCATGCAGACTATGCCAAAACACAACCGAGCGTCCCTTCCACCGCTACCCTAGCCCACAAAAGTAACCCAACCAAGGAAATAACAAAAAAGCTATCGAATAATCAAATCATATTGTGTCTACAAGTCAAGCGCTCATGGATGATAGGGGTTTGTCCTCTAGATCGCCTGGCTTAGTTGTATATTGACCGTTCGATTTGAACATCGTCTCATGAAACAGTTTCCGACTCACTGCAGTTTCGAGGGCAAGATGTAACAGAGTGCGAAGACTTTATCACGGCTATTGTCAAGCATGCCTTTGCTCAGGGCAAGCAGCGAGACGACCAATGGATGGCAGATTTCGCGGCGACCTGCATGGTAAACGACGCAATGAGGTGGTGGAGTACGCTGGATGAGGAAGTTCAGGGAAGTTGGAGGTTACTTCGGCGCGCAATGCTTTTGAAATACCGACCGATGTTTCATGGGGGGAGCGGAGAGGAGGCGGAGAAGTTCATCGGCGCCGTTCGTGACAAAGCTATCGACGAGGGGAAGCGAAAGGATCACGAATGGATCCTCACGTATGCGGAGTCCTGCTTTGCCGGAGAGGCGCTGCGGTGGTACACACACCTCGACTCACAGACCAAAAGCAATTGGGAGAAGCTACAGCAAGCCGTGCTGATTCAATACCCGTGGGGTGGCTCCCAAGCTCCGGCGATAAGGTGCGAATTGTCCTTGAACCGTCCTTGAAAAGAGAGACGTCATTTATCCTAACTCTTGGTTTAATTAGTCTGGTTCCAACACCTGCTGCGGCAGCATCAGCTGTCCCGGCTCCTAGTGCGACCCGTCGTGGTCGGATCCGGATTTCAAACAGCAGTAGTTCCACGCACCATTATCTATCAAAGGTTTTGAC
>WSTX01000377.1:0-10418 GCA_019633405.1 Tulasnella sp. 408 | reverse complement strand
GCCGGCAAGTATTCTGGAAGTCTGATATCGACTTTGATTTCATCGGCATTTCTCCGTGCCAATCTAAGGGCCACCTCAGTACGTTCGAGTTTGTCGTCTCTGAGGAATCACTCGGAACTGAGATTAGCATCTATGCCTCTTCTTCGCAGAATCTTTCCTGACCCCGGAATACTGGCTTCATGTGGATTATTTCCCCACTCATATGAGCTTCGACGAGAATATGAGTGGTGCGGAACGGGAACTCATAGCCATCCTAGCTCATGGCGCTGTGGGTAAGCATCGTCAGTGCGGCAGCCTCCCTGCTTCTCCGCCTGACTCAAGCTTGACTGGAAAGATGATAAAACTGCCCCGGGATCTACCTGCCCCTGGAGTGCAACCGAATGCACTCAGTACATTACGGTTCTGAGAGACTTCCAAAGTAAGCAACGCTGCCCCACGAGATCCGCATTCGAAACTGATTGTATGTTCTTGCAGGCATTAATGAGAACACGTCATATCGCATTGCGGTGATTGGTATGCCTCACGATTGCAGTATATGAAACCGTCCGCTCACTCCCAAGTCTTCTTTCGGTAGCACGTCTTTGGGCAGTGCTTGGTGAATCCCCACGCTCTTGCATCGATTCTTGGCTTTCTCCTGACAGCACTCTTTTTCCAGGCCGTGCGCGTCACATCAACTCCTATGGTCTGCCTAACGCTCGCCTGGACCGACTGCGGGGCTTCATAGCTTGCGCACCTGCCCAACGCAGCTTCGAAGGAGTCATCCTTGGATTGGCAATATTGTGCATATCCATCATCGTACTGCGACAGATGCCAATGCTCTTCGATAGAGGCATCGTCTATGACCGGCGCTGGGTTCTGTTTTTCCAAGATTTGCCGACTCCCTGGCTGAGGATATACTCTCCCTTCATTGCTGCAATTCTCTGTCTGGTTGCTACCTTTTTCGGCTTTCCGATGATGTTGTAATAGCTTTTGACTATCGGTACAAGTGTCTATTCTGGATCCTCCATTAAAACAGATCTCGTAGGTTCGAAATAGAAGATGAAATGTGATGACTGTGCACAACATCTCGTTCTAATCTCGGTAGGGGGTGGGAACTAGAGTAAATGAGAGGCAAGAGTCGTGCCTCGCCTGCTTCAGGCCCTGCATGTTAAAGCGTGCCCCGATGAGGTCGGGGCGAGATCGCTAATCACTGACACGTGGGTAGGGCTCGAGGCTCGCGCTGAACGATCCGACATTCGCCATATCGGAACCGTGTTGCGCGATTGCGAATTTAGTCCCGATGGTTCCGAACCTCGGGACTTGATGGGCTGAGTGGCACTGTGCAGACGAACACGTGAAAGAAATCCAACGACGGCGACGATCGTCTTGGACCCCAGGCGGCCGGCGCGCACTTCGCGGCGGGCCAGATGCATTTGTGGAAGATCGGTGGGTGCCATCTGCCTGTGTCGCGGCTTGTCAATACATTCGAGCACGAGGATATAGCCGACAGCCAAATGGAATATATTTCCGGTTTTTTTATTTTCATGAGTAGGTCTTATGATGTACTTCCCCTTCCCGCTGGAAAGGGCCCCTCGCGTCGGAGAGTCTCTCGTTCGACGACGATCCTGCTGGAGAACCTCCGGCGTGCGGGACCTCCGGCAACGACTACAGAAATTGAAGGTTAGGTAACTCGCTTACGTACATTAATCGATCAGCCTTTTCCTCGTTGACGTCGGGGAATGGAGCGAACACGGTGCAGCCCGGACACTCGTGGCGTTTTGCAGTCCGAGCAGCGCTCTTCTGAGCCTCAGCCCAGCCAGTGAGTGATAAGGTGTCGTAAGGAATGGCCACGTTGTTTCTGTTTAGTTCGATGTTTGAGGAATGTATAATGGTGACTGCCTTTGAAGGGCGGCCAACCTCGACTTCGAAGCTAGGACGCGCTCGTTAGGAGGCGCGATGAGTGGATCGCCTTGAGAATTGCGGAAGCGAATGGGGGAAGGAAAGTGTGAAAAGGAGTTAATTTAGTTGCCCGACGAGGACCTAAATGTACGGAATGAAGCAGCGAAAGGGGTATGAGATGAAGTTAGCGAGGGTTGCAACTTGGACTGGCGCAGCTTATGACGTCGTAGCTCCCAGATTCCGTGTTCTTCATTAAGTTGGCGGTCACTCATCATGTACAAGAGCGCCGCTACCTCTCACTCTCAGATGGGAGACTCGCTAGTGGTGGTGGTTTTGCTCGGTCGTCAAAGGAAGTCTGTCGCGGCGGAAGACGGCAGCCCAGCCAAAAGTGGTCAGCGTGTCACGTCATCTTCGCGTTTCCTAGGGGCATACTACTCGACGTGCACGCATGATGTTGGGGGTGAGGGGGTGGACGGTGCAGTCGTGGTGTTCAGTCCGTGCAAGGCCCTCCCGCCAATAAGTCAAGGTCCCTTGGGCCCGTGGAGAGCTCAGTATTTGCCTTGTAACTAAGGCACAGGTCGTTACGTGAGCGGAGCGGGGCGGTTTGGAGAAAAGGTTGAAGATAAAGTGGAGATGAGAGGATTGAAAGAAACATACACTTCGTGCGGACGAAGGATGGGACTGCGTCAAGAATTATGGGCGTTCTTTGCTGAGAGTGCTATCTAACCCTCCCCCACACTCCGAACTGTCAAGATAGCGAGAGTGGTAAACTCTTTCTATCACAAGACGAGACAAAGAGATGGGGTGCGGGATGTGAATGACCTTATGAAGAATGAAGACCCGATTGAGAATGCGAACCCTCGCCTCATGCAACGCCCCGACCTTTAGAGCTTGCCGGTGTTCAACGACCGCACGCGTCCTGCTCTATATTCATCGTGCGAAGTGCCATAAAGTCGGGCTCCTGAGCCGATTAGCAACCACGTAGTATAATGCTACGTTAGACCCTCTATGTAGTACTGCATTTCTCGATCTCGGGCCCAGGCGCGGTGGGGTCGGAGTTAGTCGGAGCCTTAATATTGGAAGCAACGCATACACTTTCGAATGTTCCGCATCACCTTCTACATCACGCCCGTTAGTCCCGGATCATTCTGCTTCCGGCAGTTACCGTCTCTCCCATGACGATAGACACTCGGCGAGGTTTTCGCACTCTCCTCTCCCGCAACCTCACACGACCAGGCCCAGCCTTCGCGGCCAGGGGAAAGTCTGGATTGCCATTGCCGTAATGGCGACTATGGCAAGGGATGAGGGTGGAGTTTCCATTTAATGACTTCAACCACCCTGAGTTCTCGTGGGCGTTCGACGCACCATTCACGGGATCATGCAGATTAGCATCCTACTTATCGGAAGTGGTTACTCAACGACGTCCCCCAAACGAGGATCACCAATTGGAGCGAGCGGCCTGAGTTGCTATGTCACTGGTTTTAAGACATTGAACCGCAACACGGGGGACGCCTCGCTGTGCCTGCTCTGTGTCATTGGCAATTACCGTAGTGGGCGATATCAGCCACAGCAGATGGTTAATCTATTGCACCTCTACGATCTTCTTTCGTAGCCTCAACAGGCGGCAGAGATTTCTGCGAGTAGCCCACGCTGCGGGGTCCAACAGTCAGCCGGGATTAAGTGAGGATTGTACAACTCAACATTCTCGCTTTAAATAGAGACCATTCAGTACTGTGATAGATTAAATTCAATTACCAGCCCACTCTCCCTAGCATCGTTCCATCGTATCCAAGCACCAATTCCTTCCCGTTTAATGGGTGCCGCCAGAGGGTCAACCACCACCCCTTTCGGTGTCAATACAACCGATATAAAGAAGGGCGTTAAGTCAAACTCCACCAACTCTAGAAACGATACTCCCCCGCCCTCTCGTAAGAATACTCCAAACAACTCACCCGAAAGAAGTGCAGATAAAGGCCTGGGGGTCAGCGGAGACAAAGGGGATATCCGTGCCCCTAAGTCCCACGACGCAGCTTCAACGACTTCCAACGAGCAGGTGGATGACCGACAGCTGGTCACTCGCAAAGGCCATCCCGTGACGAGTCATCCACTTCTTAACTCTTATGTCGGAACGACGAAGGATAAGAAGCAGACTCTGGTACGCACCCAACAGCTCTTTCGAGTCCAGTAAGGCCATCTTACCTGTGACCTAACAGGTCTCCCTTACGCTCCTTCGACCCATCGGTAAAAGGTCGCAAGACGACACCTTTAATAAATGGAAAACAGAGGTTTGGAAGCGGATAGACAAGGAAATTGTCGAGTGGCAGAAGGTCGATGGTCCATTTGTCAAATACGAGTGCATCACCACGTTCGGCAACGTTCCAGCCGTCATCACCGAGTTCATCGAAGGTACTGATGTCAAGGAATATCTTGAGAAAGAGAAAGATAAAAAGTCGATGAAGGACAGGCCTCGATTGGTAAGTAATCATTTTTTGGAAATCGGGCGGTACGGACTGAATAACATACCTCATCAGATCCTTGAATTCGCCCGCGCCCTCACCACGCTTCATAGCCTCAATCTGTCTCATGGAAGCATCGAGCCAGTGAGTTTCCACGTGCAGATTTTGCTCCCGCTTGCAGTAGTTTACTCGACCCCATGGTTCCGGTAGTGCCACTTCATCGTCGACCATAAGGGCAAGGCGAAACTCGGCGGGTATTGCTTCAACCGGATGGTCGAAGAAGAGTTCGAGAAGATATATTCTTCTGAAGAACATCGTAGCTCCGCGAGATATGTCGCTCCCGAAGTCCTTGAGAACGGGAAAACGGATACCAAGTCAGATGTTTACTCATTTGCACTGGTCGCACTTGGTGGGTCGAAGGTGCTTCTCTCGCCTTGATGCGACTTGAGGACTGACAAAAAGCTCTAGAGTTGATGATCGGAGAGCAACCTTTCTCTTCAGTCGGGCAGGAGGCTTCCTTGATCGGCCGAAGAAAACGAGGGGAACTTCCATTTGCTGAAGACGCTACCAAACTCGTTCAAGATGACCCATGGTGGACTACCTTGAGCTCATGCTTGTCCAAAGACCCTGAATCCCGCCCTTCTATGGAAGCCCTATAGACAGAGGTAAGGCTCGTTATCTAAGCGGATATCCGGAGAGATTGCTTACTGAATGCTTAAAGCTCTCGAACACTTCCAAGAAATCAAGTCCCTTGGCAGCGATTTCTAACAGATTCAGCTAGTTGACCGGACAAAGTTCATTGCATTTCTTTACACCGGATCCACACCTTGCATTATTTTATTCGATTATGCACCGCATGTTCATGTTATGCTCATCATCTCCTAGCGGGCTTTTGAATCAAATCTTTGAATCGAGATGTGACTTTGACGCCGAGAAGCCATTCGGATCGTTTCCTCGATTTTTGTTCTCCTTTTCAGCTGCTCGTTCGACTGAAGATGCAGCCAAGCGGGATTGATTTTGTTGTGGGAAGAGACCTAGGGCCCAACGAGGAGAGACGTTCAAGTGCTAGGTGATGGTTTGGCCGAAGTCCATGTTCGTGCATAGGATTCGAGGCACCATGAGCTCCGTGCTCCCCGACCCTCTGCTCAAGCCAAGCTCAACGCATATATGCATATATGAAGGAGTTTGCTCATCAAATAATTCAGGGACATGTATCTTCGAGCTCTCAAACAATTTATTCACTTACGTCACTTTCTCTTTAATTAGTGGCCACGTCGGGCTTTCCGTTATCCGGAAACTTCTTGTCCTGAAAGATCCGCCCCATCCCCTCACGTCGAACTGCGTTATATTAAGGCAATATTGTAATAAGAAGTATGACCTCCACCCTCTCACTTTGATTTTTGATGCGCATACAAAGGACTAGGTCGGAGGCGAAGACCAGTCTGCATACCCTCAAGATAACGGGCCTGGGGCGCCGAGCAGTTTGAAGGACAGGATGACGTCGGCCTCCTTTTGAAAGAAGATGCATGGTGAAACCGAATTGACCCCCACATTAAATTGACTTAAGATATGGCTGTTAGGTCGCTCTGCCATCGGTTTGATGAAGACGGAGCTAGCCTCTTTAACTGCTGACCGAGCCGCTTTGCCCGAGCGTCAAGGATGCTAGCGACCCATGTACCGATGTCTTCACAGAGTACGCACAATTGCTGTAAGAAACCGAGGCTGATACACAACTGCAGCAGCTCTACAGGTGCGATTCTGGGTTTTGAGGTTGACCCCAAGCGACCAAGAATCAGAATCCCAGGACGGCGCAAGAATCCATAACGACGTTACAGGTCTTCCGCCTAGAAAGCCAGGGAGCCAAACAATAAAGCATGAGACGGTTCTGAATAACTATTATTACATAAACCGAATGATGGATGGATATATGTTTGAATGAACGAACTGTGCCTCCGACTAGGTACAGCCCGATTCATCACCCGAAATTGGCGGTCAAGTTACCAGAACACAAAAGCACTATTCAATCAGGCGAGCGATCAACAGCAAAGGGTGGTTATGCTCGGATGCATGCGACAACTTGAACGCTAGTGCTCAGTGTGATTCCGTACGTGAGAGACATCTGCCCATTCTAAGTAACGGGAATATCTACCATCTTTATTCCGCGATGAATTACTTTTAATCGGTGTGTGCTTGAGAACGTTGTCCATTAGGCCCGATGGCATCAGTATCGTTCGATAGTGCGGCGGGGGGGATGCGTAGACAACAGGAGACAGATACATTATTTGGGGCTGGCGGGGCGGCCAGAACCCGAATAACAGCTCGCAGGTTGGGCAACCGTGTATGCTATATGTCTATCAGGGAGCACGAAATATATCTTCATCGAGCTGGGAGAAATGAGGGAAGGTCTAAGTCTGTCTCCACACTGGCACAAGAGTTGAGGCTTGAGGAAGCGTCAATGGCGCATTCGTCAAAGTATATTTCAAAGTTTAGGATGAAACACAAATTGCTTAAATTTCAACAGGTGTGAGTTTTAGCAAGAAAATAATCAAGATTGGACTCCTCACCACTCGATCCTCTTCGATATATTTGCCAATGTTCGCCGGATCCATGTCGGAGATGCGATGAAAATGTAGCCCTTCAGAATCGCGGGACACTATTCTACTTGTAAAGTTCTTGACTGGCAGGTAAGCTATTATAATATATTTGCAACGATCTCACCAAGCTCCTCGGGACGGTAGAAAAAAAGCGAGAGCTTACCCCCCAATTCGCATTCGGCTGGGTAAATTATTCCAAGTATCAGTATGCTTTAAGTTGAATGGAGCGTAGCGAGAATTGCTTACTTGAATCGTCCATTGCCCACGTCGTTGTCAACACCTTCGTACTCTCATCATATCTCCATGCTGCTGCCATTCCTCGTTCCCCGGTTTTGGTGTCGGACCTCCGCCTATAAGGAGTGGAAGATCTGCCTTAGACCCGGAACCAAAATTTCAGTGATGGCTGCCCAGATAACCTGACTTTGAGATGAGCCGATCTTACTTTCCCCACAGGCTGCAAGAAACCAGGTCGCGATACGGCCCCCGCCGTCACGGTAGTAGGGCTCTTTACCATGGCATTTGGCGGATGGGTAAGGAACGTTATGCTCGTAAGTCCGGTCTCCCCAACCGGGGACTTTCGTAATCCCAGTAAGTGGTTCAGGAACGCCGTCGGGATCAGAAGGAAGTCCGTGGAGCAAGCCTAGCCCCAAGCATGGGAATTTGTCATCCGTAGGGTCCCCCGCCTGGATGCGAGAACGGAAACCCCGAAAAGAGGATATCATCAGTTAAAATGTTGCCTGGAGAAAATTAAGACACATATATCACCTGATATAGCTGTAATATGTCCATACTTTGATTTCTTGGAAGGACCACACGGAACGCTTGATCCTCTTCCAGAGTGACCGTGGCGCCCGTTGAGACATCAAAAGCAATATAGCCTAGAGAAGCTCCATAATGTCCAACCACCTCGATTGATCCAACCTGTCCAGAGGTATTTACGGTGGTGCCTGTCGAGGGTAGAGTGAACTCCCTCAGACGAGCCCGATTGCCCTCCCCCGGCTACATGCAGGAATCGACGCAGAAGAGCTAGCCTAACATTCCTCCAGCTGCCTTGTATCTCTCCTTCGAGCTCGGAGTACCAAAGAAGCGCCTCGCCGTCGAAGCAAGTCGAGACATAATGAGCAATCCAACGATCATCGTCCACCCGGCCCTGCTGAAACGCTACTCGTTGGACGGATCGCACGAACGCTGTGGGGGACTCTCCGGAAGAGCCCTCAAACGTTATCCAAGGCAATGTCCCTGAGGGCTGGGGTTCGAGAGACCCGGCTGATAACGAGAAATCTTAACATGATCGGCGCGAAGAAGCTGATATCTGTTTATCCAGATCTACAGAGTTACACTTACCAGAAGTATCAATATCCCCTCTTTGTGGAGCAGCTGCAGGAGTTTCCATCGCTTTGAAACGCAGTTGCGGTGATGTGGTGCTGTTGAGTGGTATCGTAGGCAGGATCGAGACAAACATGCCTCCCATAGCTTGGCGGATGTCCGGACCCTAAGTCCGAGTCGCGGAACTCTTGCGGATGGTGCAAAGAGTTCCGCTTAATGCTTCAATAAGGTTTTTACATATATCCGTAATAGATTGATAATAACAGGCTATAGCTACTTCGTTCCGTATATTGGGAAACACCGAAAGGGCAACAAACCCCGGCCAACGCATAAGATGCAGACTGGACATTGAAATGAGGTAGCCAGACCCTCAGAGAACAGAGATGAGATGTTATATATCTGATTTCTCAGCGCCAATTGCATCGTTCCGGATGTCGGTTGGCTAACTTGCGCTGGGTTGCTTTGCCCGACTGTCATGCCGACGGGGATTGTACACGATATTATATAAACCTGCTAGTTGAGTTCTTCAATAGCTATTTAATTGTAAGTTCCAAGCGCATGCCTCTGGGCAACTCAATTATTATCACTGTCGTATTGCACAAGACCGCAATTATATTGGAGAACGTAAGCCTATTGGCTTTGTTTGTGTGCGAGACAAGCCCATACGTATATACGCTCTTCCTGAACGCTCAGGCCCTGAATCATTCGCGACCATGATCTACTACATACTTTCCATTCTTAGCAATCCATCCCGCCCCCTTCTTCTGCACAGTTCATTTATAAGCTAACGGTCATGCTTAGGCTTCGCTCTACTCTCCTTGCGTTGACAGAGACATCGAGCCCGTCCCCCGACCCTCGGCCTGGAGGAACTCCGCCTCAAGATCCATATCGGTATTGTCAGGGCCCTTGAATTCGGTAGTGCAGTGCATTGCTTCCAGTTCGTTGATCACGTGTGCTTCGTGGGGCGTGGCTCTGCTTGCGCGCGAGAGGCGGTGTGGATGCTCGGTTAGAGCCCTCATTCGGCACGTGCCTCGATGCTCCTGAGGGCATAATCCCAGTGGCAGATCTCGTTGAAGCTGTGACTCACATAGCGGCCGAGATGTTATCTCAAGCCGTATCCTGCCGTATCCGGTCTCCCCTTTATTGATTTAAATTCTGACCAAGTCTCGACGACCGTCGGTCCACACCTCAACAAACACCAGCCCGTTACCCATGGGTATACTACGACCTCAAGCATCGCCGCTTCGAACAGTGCAAAAGCGATACCTGTCCTCAACACCCATTCGTCATGGAATGCCCAGGGGGTCGACCAGCACTCCTTTCGGCGTTGTCAAGAAGTGCCCTTTCCCCAAGCCTGAGGTACCTTCAGTAAAGGTTGAGAAGCCTAGGCAGCACTCGAGCTCCGGATCCGGATCCAGCTCAAGCAGCAAGTCGAGCCCCATCAGCAAGGTCCCCGTTATATCTATTCAACGCGAGGAATCGAGATTCGTCAAGGGGATCGACAGGCTGGGCGCTCGATCCAGCAGCCAGGCGTCCAAGTTTTCGACGTTCCACGGCGCGACTACGTCCAGTTGGCCCGAAACAAAGGTCCTACCGACCAAGGACCTCCCGGATTACACAGGAAGAGTAACCATCAAAGGGCCTATCGACACGAGCCACAAGCTTGTGAATTCGTATGATGGAGAAGTGACCGGCGCGCAGGACATTAGTCGGGTGAGCACCTCCTCAATACAGGTTTCGGTCTTCGCAAACCTATCTAAGCGCGGAAATGGGACAGGTCACCGTAAACGTCCTTAAACCCATCGGGAGTGGTCCAGATGATCCCAGCTTCAGCAAATGGACTGCGGCGGTCCGCCAACGCTTAAGGAGCGACATTGGAGCGTGGATGGAAGTCAACGGCCCATTTGTGCAATACGTCGGCTTCGCCACTGTCGACGGAGTCCCAGCCGTTTTGACGCAGCCCGTTGAAGGCACTCGTGCAAAGGAGCATCTTCAGAAGCTCTCGATGCAGGAAAGGCGCTTCCTTGTAAGCGACCGCGTCTCCAAGGCGTTTATGGAGTACATATGCTCAAACGGACCCTATGTTCTCAGGTTCTCGGATTCGCTGAAGCACTCATGGCCCTTCATAACGAAGAGCTTTGGCATGGAAACCTTGAACCAGTCA
>WSTX01000374.1:0-10469 GCA_019633405.1 Tulasnella sp. 408 | reverse complement strand
AGTGCGAGAGATGATTCTGCGGAAACACCTCCAGGATAGCAGTCTCATGTAAACGAGACAACGCGTCCCTTCTCCCACTCCCATCCCTCTCCCAAAGGCCCATCTGATGCCTTGCACTAAAATACCTCCCCCTCCCCTGTTGACTTGTACAATTGGATCGTCCGCCACGGCTGTCTGTGCCTCTCTTCCCCTCGCTACTTCCTTACCTGATCTACCCACTTGCTTCTACAAACCTACGCAATCTACTACAAACACTCCCTTATATTTTCGGTTTCTGCTCTTTACATTTGAACTCTTAAAAACACTTTGTACCTAGGCTCTTATGCTGTCTTCATCGGTTTTCTATTGCTGTTGTTCAATGGCATCTGGAATGGCCTCCGTCGAGTGTGTGAACGTTGATCCTGTCAAAAACCCTCCGTAGTGAGGTGGTGCAGCAGATCTACGTCCCGCTTTTGCTGGCGGGACCGGACTATATACTGGGACCTTCACCCTTTTCCCTCCCTCAGGTTGAAATTGATGTTCGCTCTGCTCTTACAAGCACGTGTCGTCGTTTAAACGATAAATGACATGATTGATGCCACACCACGTGTTGACAGACGACCCCAACGCAGCCCGCAAGGTCGTCGTTAACGGCAAAGGCCTGCGTCGTTGGTTCAGTTCGTCGCAAGTTCGTCACGGTTATTGTTATTGGATTCGACGTATATCCAACTTCGCAAGCGTGGAGAATTAGAAACAGACGCTAGTAGGCTACTTGAATGAATGATGACAAGCAGCTTTGTAAGATAGAGCTTGGGACTACGAAATCCAGAAAGAATACAAATCACAGCAGTAACTGAACAAAAAGAAAAAGAAGCAAATAAAATTTGTTATTCAGAGGGGTTCGTAGGGATTGATGTGTCAAGAGAGGTCGTGGATGAGGTTTCCTCCGGTAATGGTACCACAAGTGCTAGCTCATGGAGAGCAACTTCGGCGTTCTTAGTCATGCCAAGCCGATCGAATAAATCTCTGGCCTCTGCGAACTTGGCCGCTGCCTCAACGTTCTGGCCTTGATTCCGGTGCAGGAGGCCCATGGAGCAGAGCGTGTCCGCCCGAGCCTGGAGATTTCCGAGGCGAGTAAAGGTATCTCGCGCTCGTGTGTACGACTCTTCCGCTTGGGTGTATTTGAGTTGAAGACGGTAGACGTTCCCAAGCCAAAACAGCACTTGCGCTTGATGGTGACTGTCATCGAGACGAGCATAGATCTCTTGCGCTCTGATGAGTGTCTCTTCTGCATGGGTGTATTTGGATTGAAAACAGTAGGCGTTTCCCAGCTGGCTTAAAGTTTCCGCGAGACCCTGATAATGACCGAGGCGAGCGTAGATTTCTTGTGCTCCGGTGAATGATTCTTCTGCCTGGATGTATTTGGCTTGAAGCCAGCAGACTGATCCCAGCCCAAACCACGCGCTTGCTCGACCGTGGTCATCATCGAGGCGAGTATAGATTTCCTGCGCTCGGGTGTACGACCCTTCTGCTTGGATGTACCTGGACTGAAGATGATACGTTTTCCCTAGTGCATTGAGCGTATAAGCTTGACCGTCGTCGCTCCCAAGGCTCGCGTAGATTTCTTGCGCCCGGGTGAATGTGTCTTCGGCCTGGGTGTATTTGGACTGAAAGCGGTAGGCATCTCCCAGCGCAATCAACATATTTGCTCGGCCGTGGTCATCCCCGAGGCGAGCGTAGATTTCTTGCGCTAAGGTGAACGATTCCACCGCCTGGGGGTATTTGAATTGAACACAGTAAACGATTCCCAGCCCATTGAGCGCTTGAGCGCGACCTAGGTAATTACCCAGTCGAGCATAGGTTTCTTGGGCTTGTGTGAATGATTCTTCTGCCTGGGCGTGTTTGGATTGGAGACGGTAGACATCCCCCAGCCCAGTCAACGAGTTGGCTCGACCGAAGTCATTACCTGCCTGAGAGTAGATTTCTCGCGCTAGAATGTACGATGCTTCTGCCAGATTGTATTTGGATTGAAGACCGTAAACGTATCCCATTCCGTCCAACGTGCAAGCGTGATCGAGGGCAGACCCGAGGCGAGCGTGGATACTTTGGGCTTGAATAAACGCCTCCTCGGACTTGGGATATTTGAACTGAAAATGGTAGATGTATCCCAGTCCTCTCAATATGTCTGCTCGACCTAGGTCATTACCGAGGCGAGCGTGGATCTCATACGCTTGAGTGAGCGACTCTTCCGCCCGTGTGTATTTGCATTGGCAACGATAGATATGTCCGAGAAGGCTCAAAGTGTTTGCGCGACTCGGATCGTTACCGAGGCGAACGTGGATTTCATGTGCTCGGGTGAATGACTCTTCCGCTCGCGCGTATTTGGATTGAAGACCGCAGACGGTTCCCAGCCCCTCCAACGTGGTTACCCGACCCATGTCATTACTGACATAGTCGTAGATTCCGTATGCTTTGGTAAGCAACTCCTCAGCCTGATTGTATTTGCATTGAAGCTGGTAGACATGTGCGAGCCCTCTCAATGCGTTAGCTCGACCCAAGTCATTACCGATGCGAGCGTATATGTCGTGTCCTTGAGTGAGCGACTCTTCCGCCTGAGTGTATTTTGATTCAAGGCGGTAGATGTCCGCCAGCCAATTTAACGTGTTCGCTTGACCCAGATCACTACCGAGGCGAACGAAGATTTCTTGTGCCTGGGCGTACGCCCCTTTTGACTCGGTGTATCTGAATCGAAAACGGTGAAGGTGTCCTAGCCCATTCAATGTGTTTGCCTGGCCCAGGCTATCACCGAAGCGAGCATAGATTTTTTGGGCTCGGATGTACGCCCGTTCTGCCTGGCCGTACTGGGATTGAAGACGGAAGACGTCTCCCAGCCCTCTTAACGTGTTCGCTCGACCGTGATCATCGCCAATCCGAGAGTAGATCTTTAATGCCTGAATGAACGACCCTTCTGCCTGGATGAATTTGGATTGAAGCCCGTAAACGTCTCCAAGCCGTCTCAACGTGTTCGCCTGGCCGTCGGCGTCCCCGAGACGTGCGTATATCGCGTGGGCTCGGGTGAGCGACTCCTCTGCCTCGGTGTATTTTGATCGAAGATAGTAGGCGCTAGCGATGGACATCAACGCCATTGCCGCGTCGGTTTCATGATCCGCAGAGCTCGAGAGCGAAAGCGCTTGCTGGAATAGTAAAGTAGCTTTCTCATGACTACCTTGCCGGAGACTCATATGACCCATCTTGAGCAAGAGGTCAACAGAGAGGACTTTTGAGTCTGAATGCTTCCCACCTAAGGGAGGCGTGGACGGCTGAGACATGGAGCGTGAATGGATGTAGCTTGTGACCGTATTAGATCCCGCGCGAGACTCACCATCCATTTCAGTTCATCGCAGCACCGATCGACACTCGGTCTAGCTCTGGGATCAATTGCCCAACAATCTGTCATCAGACTACAAAGGGCAACGACCTGTGCCAGCTGCGCGTCCTCGCGGGGTGAAGGAACTTCCCCTTTTATCACCGTCAATGTGATGACGCATTCCGACTTCAGCTCAGAAAACGGGACTTTATTAGTCATCACCTAGAAAAAAACCCGTCAATTGGATTGAGCGATCGCGAGAAGAGACTTCCAGATATTTATACGGTCGCCTACCTCCCAACAGACCCAGCCAGCCGCCCAAATGTCGCTCGGGATACTCGGGCACCTCCCGTTCACAACCTCAGGAGCTGCCCAGCGAAGTGACCAAGCGGGTCCTGTTAAGGTTAACTGGTTACGAGTAGCGCCGACATGTAGCTGGGTGGAAGCCTGCTCTGGCTTCATGGCGGGATTCCCCTGCATCCGTTGGCCGTTCTCCTTTCCTGTAATATCTTGTTTTGATGCGCTGATCTCACGAGCCGAATCAAAGTCGGTTATTATTGCACGATAGGAAGAGCTGACAAGAATGTTGAACTACGGTAATATTCGAGTGAGATGCGACGTCCTCTCAGGATCTAGATCCAGCAGCGCACCGACTTCAAATCACCATGGCAAATGGGTGGTTGCCGAGAGTGAAGATATTTGACACCCTCAAATGTATCCTTAATCTGAAGCAAAAACGCCCGTCGGCCTTTCCGAGTTCCTTCGTTGCACGGCTCTCTTACAAGTGAAATCCGTTCCGGAATCTCCCAATCTCCCTTAGCAAGAAATTCGCGGACATTTCCATTTGGCTCCCAGGATAATACTATCCAGGCTTTCCCATTTTCAAGGTCTTCTACGAACCCAACAAATCCGACAATGTTCTTATGCGACAACCCGGCCATTACCTCCACTTCATGAGTAAATTCCTTATAGATCCTATGAGCACTTCCTGCGAATAACAAAATCGTTTCTCTTACATTGGCGAACTTTTTTTTGTCGATCTTCAGGAAATATCGATGCTTCTTCACTGCGACTAGTTGTTCCTGGGTATCTCCCTCCCGCCTAAATGTCGCCTGGACTACATCTGCCTTGCCGCCACGTCCATTGGGGTCAGATGACGTAATTTTAAGTTCATCGGGATGAACGCGGAAGCTTGACAGGCCTTCGAGTCTTTGCCGCTGCATACTTTTCGTCAGTGTTCCTGGGAATCCAGCAAAGGGAACAGGACTCACCGCGGAGGGTTTCCCCACTCCTTTCTCTTCGTCGGATCCACTTACAGCGCTTCGGTGATGGAAAAGTCTGGGTGCGTATGGTAATGTATGTGGTCTGGATACATGGATATTAACTCTCGGAACTCTTCTAAGTCCCCAGGAGCCGTTGAGAAGGGTGTCCCACCGGTAGCCCTCGGGCTCGGGATTACGAAGGGGTTGGTCGGCATTTTCGTCAATGCTCGGCATTGTAAACGTCCAACCTCGATCGAGAGGGCGAAGCTGGTTAGAAGGGTTGAGTGGCGTTTCGGTAGCTCGTTGCATAGTGTGATTAGAGCTAGTAAGTGATGCGAAATGACCTTGTTTCTGCTGTATTGAGCGAGGGCAAAGGGTAGAAGGCGAAGGAAATTTAGAGTTTGACCGGTGAGTGGTGAAATAAAACCCCGACTCTGTTGGCATCGATATAGTGATCCGAACGGAATCAAACTATTTGGAACCCCACTCCACCCCAACAGACAAACCTCTTCCGATCGGCGTTGCTGATAAAGCTAAATTGCTCGATAGGAACCTTTACGGTCCTCCTGGTTCAGATAGGCTTACTGCCGGGTTGCTGCGGAGGGTTACCCCTTATGGTGAAAGAAATCTTTTATGATGTTTCCTTATGTAACTTGCCTTCGTGCCTGCAGGCACCGTTTCCTGCTCTGCCTTTCGCCCCTCCGAGTTGGCCTCCACTCATTCACCGGTACTTCCGCCGTGGTCCCTTTGTTTCTTGACTGTACTGAGCTGCTGAGTGAGATTGGTCGGTGTGTACTTGAGCTCACCCTCATTCTCGGGCTTCCGATGACCAAAGTTAGGTCTCCTGACCCACCTCCAATCTCTGGCTGTGTTAAACCCGGTGCTATTCCCCCCTTGCATCAGCTGACCGTCTTGCCTCTCCGCTTTGACCTTTTAAGCAAGCTCTCTCACCGCTACCCCTCACATTGTTGAAGTTCAGCCTGGTCGGCACAAAGGTTCAGTGGGGTCCTCTTGCATCGTCGCCTGCAATTTTTGCCTCAACTCCTCCTGTAAGGTCAAACATTGTCGGGAGGCAATCAGGATCGTCGGTGGACCCCCGGAGCGGGGCGTAGATTCTCCCTTATGAATTCTACTCATATATCAGTGAACATTGTACGGCAACATATGATTGAGATTCGATCGACGAACTTACCGACTTTAGATTACTATTGAACATCGGTGGTCTCTGGGAGCGGAAATACTTGATACCCTCGAACATATCCTTGTTCTAGAGGGAGAACATGGCTAGCCCTCCATGAGTTCCTTCACGGCACCCTGCCTGCAAGTTTTCCGAGTGGAGTCTGTTCGTGAATCTCCCCTCTTCCGTCGAAGATTTGGCGCCCACGATAAAACTACCCAAGGGTATCCCTTTTTCGGGGTCTTCGACGAAGCCGATCAACTGGAAGATGTTCTCGTGTGACAGCCCCGCTATGATCTCCACTTCGCGAATAAATCCCTTGAAGAAGTCTCTCAGTATTGCACTACGGGTAGCGGAGAGTATGAGAATTACATCGGAGAACTTCCCTTTGTTGATAGTTCGGCACTACACTGCCACAAGTTGTTCCTCTGTTCATTCTCCGGGTGGAAAAGTAGCCTGGACCACATCAGCTTTGCCGCCACTTCCACCAGAGTTGGATAGGGGAAATCTATTGAGCCCGGATCAACCCAGAGGTTTGACAAGGCGTAGAGTCTTTGTAGCTGCGCATTCTTTGTAGATCTTCCCATCGCCTGGGCGACTGGCGGGACTCACCTCCGAGGTCTTTGATACTGCTTTCCCGTTAAATTTGGCTTCATACCTTTGATGAGCGTTCCCGTAATTGTCGTTCCCGGCACTTCTGCTGACTGTTAATTCGTCTGCCAGGCTGTGCTCGCACGTCACTACCTTCAGGTGAGGACCGACCCACTGTATCACGTGATATGTGGTAACACAACAGTCACTTCCTTTAACCGTGTTTGAGAAAAGAAGGGGGTATCCATCACTTATTTCCTGATGCGGCTGAAGTAATGGGAGAAAGCAGACAATGGATGTGAATCTAATACCCTTGCAAATGCTCAGATTTCTCTGGCGGACATAGAGGGTGTTCATCCCGATCTCAGGCCGCGGACCTCACGTGATGATGGGACAACGCAACACCGCACACCCTTCAACTGCGTTCGGAAGGAAGAAAGGGATAAGGATCTCGTTTCTCCGTATCTGTGGTTATTACATTTTACTGTGGTAATGGTTTCATTGGAACTCGTGTCAGAGGCGTGGCCGCACCTTTTAGCACAACGGACAACGTTCGATTAGGTAACACAGCCACGCATCCTCCGAAATTAGCGGCCGCCCTTCCCTTCCCTGATCAAACCTCAAGGCTCGATTTTTACCTCCCTCCCTCACCACCTAGATGTCCGCTGACAGTGAGTGTCGCCCTCCAGCGCTGAAGTGACGAAAATTTTTCTAAAAACTCCTTGGGGGGATTTGGTGACAGAAAAACCAAGATTAGATAAACCGCCAAAGTTGGCCGAAGTTCACGAAGAGCCCATGTTCGAAGGAAAAGGAGGCTTGGAGGCCGAAGCGTTCGTTCGCGCTATACGACAAAAAGTGTTCCGGGAAGGAAGACAAGATGCGGATCGCTGGATAGCTCAATTCGCAGCTACCTGCTTCGCTGGGGATGCCCTGCGGTGGCACGCAAGTTTGGACGACGACGTGCAGAACAGTTGGAAGGCGTTGCAACGGGCCATGTTCACTCAGTACCCAGCACCCAAGCGGAGGAATATCAGACGAGATTCATTGCCCGCCCCGGCTCCGAGAAAGGGGAGGATACGAGTGCAGCTTGATGACACGGGCACTATCGCGTTCGTATCGCGGTCGGTTGGAAGGCACGGCCAGTACTTTACGACCAACAATTCCGCCAACGCCTTGCAAGTCGAATGTGACCCTGCGGATGGCTCGAAGAGGATAAAACTATTAGTGCGTCGTTTTCTCGTTGGATAGCTATTCCTGGCTTGGTTACTCAACCTGACGTCATTTGGCAGAATCCCACCACGGAACACGACTGGTTAGGAATTTCCTGGGACGAAACACCGACGAATTGGGGCCTTGGATCGCCTTGGTAAAGCACGTTCGTTCCTATAGTCGACGTGATAGGCTGACCGCTCGTCTCCTTGCAGCTGGGCCGTGGTAGTCGGCGTGAACCGGAGCAACCGCAAATCAATGCTCTCCACTTCTTCGCGCTGTGAAGGACCAACAAAAGCTGTGACATGGGATATCGCTTCCGATGGAGGACTCATACCCATCTGGGAGAAAGAGGATGGAGGTTCGTGTAGTCTCTCACCGTTACGAGGTAGTTCAAACGCTCACGAGCATTCACGCCCCCAGAACAATACCCACTCGAAGCGACCATGCAAGTCTCTTCCTCAAAAACAGGAACGTTGGTCCTTGTATTCGACTACAACGCCTTTTCGTCGCTTCAGGATCGACCCTACCATCGTGCCGTACGTCCCGCCGCATTGAGTTTGTTCTATTCTTTTTCGCTGACGTACGCTTCCTGCAGCGCCTTGTATTTGAATCTTTATGACTTCAGTTTTCGACTCTTAATTGTATACCCTACCCATTATGCGGATATGTGCCCTTATCAGAGAATGCAACCCAGTTATGCCAGCCTTTCTTTTCGAAGACCGGAGCTTTTCCTTGGTTCCACGGGGTTCATTTCAAGTCAAATTAAATCCTCGGGATGGATGTAAGTAAGATACACGAAACCTGTCGATCTAGAGCGTCCGTTCGTGCCCTCTCCCAAGGGGGGGAGGTCAGTCAAAGTTGGGCTTCTTCGCCAACCTCGGCATGGCCCAAATCCTAACTCCTTTGGCCGCGTCCTCCCAAACAATCACCCCATACTCCTTCGTGATGAAGGCGTATTTGCCCCACCCGCTCGCAGGTTCCTTCGCGGTCGTGACGACCAAAGCGACGTGTGTGAGTGCACGATTCTTGGACGTCCGGTCCCAGTGGTTGTTGATATCGTCGTCGCTCGGACGTCCATCTTTGGGCTGTTTACCTGGGTGCGTGTGGAATTCGCCGAGGATCTGGGAGTCTGCGGGAGGGGTCCGGAAGCGTTCGATGTTCATGTTGTTGCCGTTGCCTTTGGCGTGGTTGACGGTGGGGCGAACGGCGCCGTCCTTGATATAGATCCCGCCTCCGTACTCGACATTATCTCTCATAGAGTCTTCCCAGATCTTTACGAGATTGGCCGCCTCGGTAGTTAGGATCTGTGCGAGCGTCCATTCGCCGACGATGGGGGTGTTGAGGACAGTATCTGAATAAAGAGTGTTAGCCAGCTTGTCCAAGAATAGTGCGAGATCAGTATAACTCACCAAGAGCTGACATCTTGGAGAGTGTGTTTGAATTGGGAGAGTGTATTTGGAGTTTGGAGAGTGTACTGGATGGTAATGATCATTAGGTCTTGTGCGACGAGCCTGTAGTTATATCCTTGCTTTGTCTGTCCGTTACTAAAGACATAACGAAATTGCCGCGCGGTTGTCTTTTCCTTGCGCCTAATAGACGCGCACAGCTACTAGCAGAACGACTAGCTCTGGGCGTCTAAGAATTATCTCGGAAGGTCCAGGTACCTCCGCAGTTTCGGTCGACAATGGGATTGGTACTTCACGGTGGTGAGTCCAGCTTGGTTTGCTTAGATTGCGTTAATGTCTGGCCGAAAGGCTTTGGAGTTCGTTTCATTGATACGTAAGGTTGACTCGGGAAGCGGGGTGATGGGAAATAGGAGACCAAAAGGTGGGAACCGTTCGGTCGTTCGTGCGAAACAGGAAATACCCAGGAACGGCATTTTCCTTTCTGTTCTATAACTGTGTTCGTACGACAGTTTGATGAAAAGCGGTCTAAGTGAAATGCAAACAATCTTTCGCTCACTATGATACTATTACAGCGCGTTCACCCCACGAGTTGCGACCGGACATTCAGACTACGCACCCTTAAAGTCTCATACTTTTGGGTCCCAGACGCCCCGAACAGGTGTGCTCTCTGAAGATCTGGAAGCATTCCTGTGCTCTAACTCTTGGAGAACGCGTAAACGGGAACGATATTCGTCCGCCCCGATGTAAGCACCACACATTCTCCTTTTCCCAGTAAATGCGGATCGCCCGTGGAGAACCCGATAGTTGTCAACGACTAAAGAACCGGAAGAAAGTTGTCAGCCCCGGACAGGAAACAGGAAATAATCATGCAGGAATATCGAAAGGAGCGGTGCCAGGTCTTGCATCACTGACGTCCGGGGGGGGGGGAGAACCACGAGAACGAACCAGGATCTCAAACGCAAAAGAGACTCACCCACGGCCGTCCCCGGCGAGAGCTGAACCCAGTATTCCGAGTCATGACTAGTAAGGTACTTGTTCCACGCACGAAGGGCATCATACCTGCGGTCCGAGGAAAGTACGGTATCAGAAGACCTTCGGTGTTCTCGAACCAATACGACCCAGCGAAGTCTAACTCACCATTCTTCCACCTGAGACCCTGCTAGACCATTAACAACGCTTCTCTCGGAGTTCTTGTACCTCACTTGGACTAATTCCTTTGTTCTTGGGTCCAGCGTAAGCAAGGGATAGCCAGCGTTACCTGGACCGGGTTTGTAGAACCACTTGCCCTCCCCGGCTGCGTGAGCTGGAACTCGAACTCGGGTTAATATATCGTAGGCTTTGGGGTTGAGTTCTTTCAAGATAGAGGCTACGTAGAAGCCGTCGACGAGGAGGGTTTGGCCTCCTTTGCCTTCAGTATGGGACAGGAGGTGGAACAGCTGAAGCCCGGCTGGATCCGTCTATCGAAGTTCAAACAG
>WSTX01000372.1:0-10514 GCA_019633405.1 Tulasnella sp. 408 | reverse complement strand
GTGTTGTGCCGTTTCGCGTTTCGAATCACTCGTTGTTGATATCATGGAACCGTAGCTACTCCAAAGGAGCGTTTCATTGGAAATCTCATGCGGCAGAACTCTCTCAAGTTCCTGGGTGCAGTGAGCCCACTCCTTTTGTCAAATGGGGTTCCTCAGGAAACAGTGGACCATTGGAAGGCAATGGCTGAGGACGAGCTGAGGAACGGGCGAACGAAAACATACACTCGGGTATGTATGCGAACGCTGCATTAATTGAGGCTTGCACTGTTGCTCAACATGGTCATGCATTCCAGTGGCATTACACCTGGGCCTTCAAGGCATCACCAACCTCTCGAGAAACCAACCCAGCAACAAGTGGTGAGGAATGAAGTCTCTCGCACACACTTGTATTATTCTTTGCTAAGTAGGACCATCCCGGGGGTCTGGGGACCGCCACCTTGCTGCATCGACGACATACTTATGTAATCGATTGGGGTGCCGCTGGAAAGGGTCCTCGTACCGCGTCGGCGGCTTGTCGGTGGTTCACCCCATTCAGGTCCCCCAGACACCTCCACGCCTCCTTCGCTGTGAACCAAGACGTTATGGTAATCTAAAGCTAAAATGTTCGCCTCTTTCTGTCGAGAGCCTGTAATCTACTGTTCTCGGCCGCTGGTCCCTTTATGAGCGCTTCAGTGAACATATCACATAACGTCGTCGAGATGGCCCAACCGTCGTGTCTTGGGCTTCCTACGGAGCGACGTACGCGTTGAATCCGTCCATGCTTCCGCTTGGTATTGGGGTAATATGAGCACCGTCGAACACCGTTCACCCTATCGTCGGCCGCTGTTCTCAGGAGGACGTCGGTGAGTACCTGTGCTGCGCTCGGCGGAAGTTGGCGTCGCTGTAACCTCCTGGAATTGTGTCTAAGCGGAAGATTTAAATTCATCACACTAGAGTGGCCGGATGGATCGCAGTACGAGCTCGGTTTGCGATGTGCCGTAAGCAAGAATTAACTTATACGTCATTAATTTCCCGCAGATGTTCGGGGCTAAAAGATCCGCGTCCGTCTAACAAACCTGCCAGTGTCATCGAAGCTGCGGTTCGTGTGTATTTGAATCTTTGAACACACGGACATTTTTTCAAGTCCCCGCCACCAGAAAGTCCTAAGCCAGTTTGGCGGCGGCTCTTGAAGAGCGCCGTGAAATCACTGCAACTTGGGGGGGGGGTGAGCGCTTCGGTTCTTCATGTGAGTCCACCAAGAACAGGAAACAATCATCAATTGCCAACTAGTAGTACCCCTCATCCACTTCGTTTCTCGTATTTCCTAGGCACCGAAGCTTATGCATTGCTTGTCGCTGACTAAGTACACCCGAAAGCAAACGTCCATCAACGCGATAATTGACCGACTGTGCACGCTTTGGCTCCCTCCTAGAGCAAGGTGCTCGAGGTGCGACACGTGTGGCCCAAGTCCGTAATTTGTCGCGGTAGGGCGTCACCGCGAGTCGAGAACGTCTGGGCTCCGAGGATGATCACTACCACCAACGCCATCCTCAGGTCTACAGTCCAGTTTATTACTTCTTGCTCCTCTGCTATCTTCTGTCAGACGACGGAGCATTGTTGCTATACCTGAAATCGAGAGGATCTTGAATACCCCAGCGACGTGCTCCCCGCTCAGTCGGATTGCAAACTCTCCACTTTCTGGATTCCTGCAAAATTCTGCATAAAATGATCGGTTAGGGTCTCAGGTTTGCGTCGTCGCCCGCTACGAATGTAGAACGTTTGATGCGTGTGCTGAATGACCAGGATATAACAGTGCCAATAGGCTTAAACAACGATTCATAGGCTACAACAATATTGATTGATGACTAGCTACTATGTCAAAGTGCTACAGACAGTGATACATATATTGCTACATTCAATCTGCCATTCCGTTGACGATGATTGCATGAGTTTGGTGCTAAAACGGCCAAGCTCAGAATTGGGGATACCGGAAAGGATTCTTGCCAAGTGGGATGAATGGGATAATATCGATGATCACTCGCCCGTACAGATTGGTATGCATTGCATTGCCCATCCCCTACCGAGCTTGCTCCCTTGAACTCATACACAATCCTATCGGTCTCGTTCGCAGAACCGCGAGGACATCGAAGGCGCCGCGCTCCGCATACCCCAAATGACAGAAGGCATGCCATCCAGCATGTCCGGCTTCAAGAACCAGACTCTCTATGCTCTCGAGCGCCCAACAGAGGGCATGAAACAAATCCCAGCGCACTTGATATGCGCCGCCCGGATTTAACGGCGATAGCCGGAACCACTGACGCAGGGCCGTCACGAGTTCTCCTTTTCATTAGAGGGTATCGTTAACCTCCTCCTCATCGACGTGGCTAGTATTTTGAGCAAAATCAACCTGAGCGAAGTTTGCTCTCTCGCATTTGATATCGACCTAACGGCTCGAGCGGAAGATGGACGACTACTCAGCACGAGGCAGTGATTACGGCAGTCGAGCGGATAGTATCTTCTCTAACTCATCCGAGGATGAATACCTGATCTTGCAAGATGTATTTGGGCGGACAGTCAATAGCACGAATGAAGTAGGTACACCGCCTCAAAGTCCCCCTGACCCATGCCCAGCTCTCTGACCACCTGATCATCCCATATAGCACTATATGCTTCCAGGTCGGTGTGAAGCACTCCATCTTCTGCATGCCTGAGGACTTTTTCTTGATTTACCCTGTTATTTGGGTGGTTTTAGCCGATATACCCGAACACAGGCGACTTGACATCCAGCATGAAATGCTCAAGCAAAGGTTTGGTGGCCTATATCCTCGAGAGGTCGCAAACGATGTTCGTCGGTTGATGTCGCGGCAGCCCGGCGAAAATGAGCCACCGCCAGCAGCGCTAGACGTTGGGACTGGGTCCGGTTTATGGGCGATAGACATGGCTATGCAGTACCCCAACGCCGAGATTACCGGGATGGATATCGTACCCGCGAATTCGAGCCTGTGCGTTACGGTCGCCTATTTCGCCTGCTTGACCGCCCCCTATACTGACAATATGATTTCGCCGACAGCGACATCCCCCCGAATTGTTACTTTGAATGCGATGATGCCAATCTAGGCTTCGGGCATTATCACGGATGCTTCGACCTCGTACACGCACGCGCCGTAGTTACCGGAATAACAAACTTCTCGGAGTTCCTCAAGGACGTGTGGAATATCCTTCGTCCCGGCGGGTTGTTTCTGGCTATCGAGGGTAATGTAGGGCTTTTTAGCAAGGATTTCGAACCTATCACGACGACGGATGAGAATCATCCGGTATGCTCGCCTATGGCCAAACAACCTTCGTCACACCAATAACATTATGCGCCCGGAACCAGGACTTTAGTTGGATGCAAGTGATGATGATTTCCACTCGAGAAGCGATGCTCGTCAGTCTTTACTGGAACCATTGTTTTTGGCTCAGACCAGCTGACCCCACGCGCAGAACAGAGGATCCGATATGGACTCTCACACAAAGACGGCGGGATGGATCGACGAAATGGGCGAGGTATGGGAGAACAAAGGACATTTCGCTTTTTTCATTCCGGTTGGTCCATGGGAGGACCGAGGGAAGTGTTATGCCATTTCGTGTCTCTAATCACTCGGTGTTGATATCAAGGACCCGTAGCTACTCCAAAGGAGCGTTTTATCGGAATTCTCATGCAGCAGAACGCTCTGAAGTTCTTGGGTGCAGTGAGCCCACTCCTTTTGTCAAATGGGGTTCCTCAGGATACAGTGGACCATTGGAAGGCAATGGCTGAAGACGAGCTGAGGAACGGCAGAACAAAAACATACACTCGGGTATGTATGCGAACGCTGCAGCGAGGTTTGCACTGTTGCTCAACACGACCATGCATTCCAGTGGACTTGCACCTGGGCCTTCAAAGCATCTTCACCAACCCCTCCAGAAACTGGTCCAGCAACAAGTGGTGAGGAATGATGCCTCCCGCACACCCGTGTCCTTCTCCGCCGAGTATTACCAGCTCTAGGTTCACGCGTAAGCCCCTGCTCTGGAGGCGGAGCACCTTCGCTAGAAGGGGCTTATGACAAGGGGCGGGCGTCGAGGGGTCCCTTCCCCACCGATTTCCTCCCTCCCCATGGTCTCAACCTAGTCTAGATAATACGTATAACCGTTGTACATCAAATATCTAATGTATCCGCAAAATATCGGGCGACTGGGTAGACAAATAAAAGTATTAGCGTACAATCCCCCTACCGTTTTGATTTCCTGTTATAACTCTTCTCTGGGCGCAACAATCCGGGGGGAGAGCCGGGATTAAGGTACTATATGATATCTTCGACTCCCGTGCCAAGTTTCGTGGCTCCAAAACAATCACTTGGGGAGCTATTACAACTGCAATCCCTCCAGTGGGCGAGCGCCACAACCTTCCTTCCGCATCTAAGGCAGCTCCCGACATCAGGAAACCATGTTTCAGTACGGTAGGGCGGAATGTTTACACAGCGCTACGGGCAAGTACAGCTCCTACGGTCAGTACGGGTCTCCTACCTGTACATCCCCGTATTCTGGCTAGCATCCCAACAGTACAGGGGCATCCTAGGCATCCATATCGTCGTTGCTTATTCAAGCTATAGTCCACATTGTCCGCGATAGGGTCCAGCATGTTCCACCCGCCGTTCTGCGCAACCGTTTCATTCTTGACCATCAAATCGTTCCTCTCCCATTCATCCCCCATCCTGACTGCTTTTCCCTCCGTCCTCTCCCTCTCCCCTCTTCTCCGGCGGCAAGATCTCATCTCTAAAGGTACGACTCCACCGCATCTAATCTCTCCCGCAAGTCAAAGATGCTGCATTAGACGCGGTTGTCTTTACAAAATCCACGAGAATTGTTCGAGTCCTGCTGAGGTTGTCCATGACCTCGTACATCGCGCGAAGTTCATCTTTCGTAGGTTCCCGAGGAGGTAAGAGCTTTTTGGCACACCTCCGTTTCTACATCCACTCACTAGCCTTGTCTAAGGGCCGGGCCGCCATCCAGCGATCACCAGCGTTATCTCTCTCTCGTTCCAACACCCGTAATTTTCCTTGCATGCACCGCCGTAAGTTGCTTGCCGTTCCGTTCATGAACATCCCCCTGCCCCCTTAAGGATGCTAACTAACAAACTATCAGGCTCAACATGCCCTTGAGATGTGGTCAAGCAGTGTCAAGGTTCGACAGCCTTTCAAATTCGATGCTACACGACAGAGCAACTACCAAGTTTACAAACGGGGCTGGCTATGTTTGCCTTCATGTATTCTTCTATGTAGATATAATTTGGATTTGAATTTTGATGTACGCTCAATTAGCGAGGACTGTTGCACCACGGTGCTGGGGGCCGCTTAGGTTTCCAATATCACGGCCTTGGCCGTGGTGCTTGGTAGTGCTGCTACTGACATGTATTGAACATACTATTTGGTAGCTCACGTAAGGTACAAAATCTATGGACAGGTATGGGTAGTGAGGTGTAGCTATGATAAGCGTACCCTTAGGACGAACCTCTCTTTGATGCTACGAGTCACCGTAGCAACCGATAGCGCTACCAACCAGCTTACACGCTTTCCTGATGGACCGTGCCGTCCATAACTTTCCTAGTCACCGACGACAAAGCCGACTCTAGGCATAGGATTTGACTGTTGCTACCTTACCTTGACGATATTCAGGTTGTATAATGGACCTTAAGAGATGGGAGTCGGGCTTGCTTAGGGTGGCAGGCCGTGTCAACGCGCTCTTTGCCATGGAGGGCGCATACAGATGGTCCCATCAAAGTCCGCCCGGAGCTTCAGTAACCGCCAGAGCTCGTAGGATGCATTTAACGTTGATACTTATACTTATTCCCATTTTTTGTGTCCATAGCCCAAAAGCTGAATAGCACTTTGGTTGTTTCTTTGCGACGCGAGACTTTTCATCTCTCCTCCGAAGGCAAGCCGCGCGACACACGAGCCAGCATATTCCTCGCTGATTGGCTAATACCATCCCCGTTTACGGCTTCTACACTATATATGTACCAGATATATAGACTAGTGGAGCTGAAATGGGTGAGAAGTGAGGGGGTGAAGCCAACCCCCAATTCGCGGCACCTTGTCCCAAGCCCCTCATAACGGAGGAGCTCGCGCTGGAGCTTACATCCGTGAGCCTAGACCAACCCGGGGGTCCGAGGGCCTTTGTCCGTAATTTGTCGCGGCAGCGCGTCACCGCGAGTCGAATGTCTCGGCTCTGAGGATGATCACTACCACCACTGCCATCCTCACGTTTACAGTCTAATTTATTCTTTATTTCTCCTCTGCTATCCTCTCTCGACGACGGCGCATTGCTACTATACCCAAACTATATGTGAGGACCTGAGTGCGAACGGCTGAGTAGAACGTGAGAAAGGTGTCCTCCTGCTGCCAACCTGTGGCGGTAGGACGAGACAGAGAGCTGACGAGTGAAACGCGCGAAGTCGAAGGTTGAATACAAGTAATCGCGAACGAGGGAGATGAATACAAACCTACAAGTATATATAGACAAAGCGTGAAGTAAGAAAGAGAGACGGCTAGCGACGACTCATGCAGGGGCGTGAAACAAGACAAGGAATGGAACGAGGGAACACGATACTGTTCAACAGGTGAGCGGGTCATGAGGCAGCTCTACATCACTTACGACGTGAGAGTCATAAGACTCAATGCGCGAATGAGCCGTGCGACAGCTGGGAAACGTTGTCAGGGCGATACGGCTCGCTCGGAAGGCGAGCGAGTTGGGCGGCGGAGGCGGCGATAGGTGGCGGCTCTGATATTGTATCCTGCTTTGCTGAGTATGACCAACTCTGGGGCCCGGGGCCTTGTTTGTCCGTGTCACCCTCCACTTTCTCGATTCCTCTAAAATTGTGCATGATAAGGTCGCGGGTCTGCGACGTGGCCCGCTACGAATGTAGAACATTTGATGCGTGTGCAGAACGACCAGTATTATCACAATGCCAATCGGCTTGAGTAATGATTCAAAGTTTATAAGCTACAACGATATTGATCGTTGACTAACTACTATTTCAAGGTGCCACAGACAGTGATATGTACATTGCTACATCATGATCCAATCTGCCATCCCGTTGACGATAGCAGGCATGCCATTCAGCATGTCTGGCTTCAAGAAACATCCTCTCTACGTTCTCGAGCGCCCAACAGAGGGCATGAAACGAATTCCAGTGGAGGGGATGTGCGCCTCCCGGATTTCCCGGCGGTAGCGGGAACCACTCCCGCACGGCCGTCACAAGTACTTCCTCCTTTTTCATCAGGGGGAATCGTTTTCCTCTTCCTCATCGACGAGGCTAGTGTTTTGAACAAAATCAACCTTAACGAGCTTTGCTTCCACATTTGATAACGACCTAACGTCTCGAGCGGAAGATGGACGACTACTCAGCACGAGGCAGTGATTACGGCAGTCGAGCTGGCAGCATATTCTCGAACGCATCTGAGGATCAAAATCTGATCTTGCAAGATGCCTTTGGGCGGACAATCAATAGCACGAATGAAGTATGTACACTGTATCAAACTGCTCCCTGACCAAATGCCCAGGCAGCTCTCTGACCACCTCTTGACCCAATGCAGCACTATATGCTTCCAGGTCGGTATGATTCGTGAAGCACCCCATCTTCTGCAAGCCTTAGGAATTTTTTCTCAATTTACTCCGTTATTTGGATGGTTTCAGCCGATATACCCGAACACAGGCGACTTGATATCCAGCATGAGATATTCAAGCAAAGGTTTGGTGGCTTATATCCTCAAGAGGTCGCAGGCGATGTTCGTCAGTTGATGTCGCGGCAGTCCAGCGAAGGCGAGCCAGCTCCAGCAGCGCTAGACGTTGGAACTGGGTCCGGTTTATGGGCAATAGAAATGGCGCGGCAATACCCCAACGCTGAGATTATCGGGATGGATATCGTGCCCGCGAATTCGAGCCAGTGCGTTACGGCCTCCTATTTCGCTTGCTTGACTGCCCCGTATACTTATAACATGACTTCTCCAATAGCGAGATCCCACCAAATTGCAGCTTTGAATCCGATGATGCCAATCTAGGCTTTGGGCATTATCACGGGTACTTCGACCTCGTACACGCACGCGCCGTAGTTACCGGAATAACAAGCTACCCGGAGTTCCTCAAGGACGTGTGGAATATCCTTCGTCCCGGCGGTTTGTTCCTGACCATCGAGGGCAATGTGGGGCTGTTTAGCAAGGATTTTGAACCTATCACGACGACGGATGAGACCCATCCGGTATGCTCGTTTATGGCCAAACCACCTTCGTCACACCAGTAACTATATGCGCCCGGAACCAGGACTTCAGTTGGATGCAAGTGATGATGCTTTCCGCTCGAGAAGCGATGGCCGTCAGTGTTTACTGGAAGCATTATGTTCGGCTCAAACCAGCTGACCCCACGCGCAGAACAGAGGCTCCGAAGTTAGTGCTGGAATAAAGACGGTGGGATGGATCGACGACATGGGCGAGGTATGGAAGAACAAAGGGCATTTTCTTGTTTTCATTCCGGTTGGTCCATGGGAGGACCAAGGTAAGTGCTGTGCCGTTTCGCATTTCGAATCACTCGGTGCTGATATCAAGCAACCGTAGCTACTCCAAAAGAGCGTTTCATCGGAAATCTCATGCGACAGAACTCTCTCAAGTACCTGGGTGCAGTGAGCCCACTCATTTTGTCACATGGGGTTCCTCAGGAAACAGTGGACCATTGGAAGGCAATGGCTGAGGACGAGCTGAGGAACGGGCGAACGAAAACATACACTCGGGTATGTATGCGAACGCTGCCTCGACGCTTTCACTCGTCCCAACATGGTCATGTGTTCCAGTGGACTTGCACCTGGGCCTTCAAGGCATCTTTACAAACCTCTCGAGAAACCAGTCCAGCAACAAGTGATGAGGAATGATGCCTCTCGCACACACTTGGATGTGAGGACCCGAGTGCGAACGGCTGAGGAAAACGTGAGAGTGTCCCGGACAAGACGGAGAGCGGACGAGTGGAACGCGCCGAAGTCGAGTGGACTAGGATGACAGGGATGAATTGCGAACAATGGAGACGAATGCAAGCGGTAGCTACAAGTATATATTCACAGTGAGTGAAGTGAAGTAAGAAAGAGAGACGGCCAGCGACCACTCAGGAGCGTTGAGTCCGTCGATCGAAACAAGACAAGGAGCGCGAATAAGGAAACAACATCAGAGCGATACTGTTCAAAAGGTGAGCGGGTCATGAGGCAGCGGCGGCTCTGACAGCACGACGTTAGAGTGATAACACTCAATCCGCGAATGAGTTGTGCGACAGAGGCGACGATAAGCGGCGGTTCTGACAGCTGGGAAACATTGTCAGAGCGATCCAGCTCGCTCAGAGGGCAAGTGAGCTGTGCGAGCGGCGACGGCGGACGCGGCGCTAAGCAGCGGCTCTGCCATGGTATCCTTCTTTGCTGAGTATGACCAACTCTGGGACCCGGGGCCTTGTTTGTCCGTGCAACCCTCCACTTTCTCGATTCCTGCAAAATTTTGCATGAAAAGATCGGTTAAAGTCGCAGGTCTGCGACGCGGCCCGCTACGAATTTAGAAAGTTTGATGCGTCTGCTAAACGACCAGGATTATCACAATGCCAATCGGCTTAAATAACGATTCATAGACTACAGCGATATTGATTGTTGACTAACTACTATTTCAAGGTGTCACAGACAGTGATATATATATGTTGTTACATCCAATCTGCCATTCCGTTGACGATGATTGCCTGGGTTTCCGATGAGTCAGGAACATCAGGATACTTGGTGTCTTGGCGAGGGAGCATCGAAGGATTCCGAGTACAGAGGGGGTTACTGCAATTTATTTGGGGAAAGGCCGACATCCTTTCCCAAGCACCATGAGTGGCATGTAGGATTTTCCGTAAGGCTGTCGAAGTAATCCGCAATTCACGCCGAGATACGCCAACGAGTTTGGTGCTAAAAGACTCACGCTCAGAGTTGGGGGTACCGGGAAGGATTCTTTGTGGGATGGGCTAATGTGACGTCGATGACCACCCGCCCGTACAGATTGGTATGCACATCCCTTAATGAGGAGTCTGCTGAACTCATACCCAATCCTATCGGTCTCGTTCGCAGAACCGCGATGACATCGAAGACGCCGAGCTCCTTATATATCAAATGACAGAAGACATGCCATCCAGCATGTCCGGCTTCCAGAACCATCCTCTCTACGTTTTCGAGCGCCCCAACAGAGGGCACGAAACAAATCCCAGCGGAGATGACATGCGCAGCCCGGATTTAACGGCGATAGCCGGAACCACTGCTGCAGGGCCGTCACGAGTACTCCTTTTCATTAGAGGGAATCGTCATCCTCTTCCTCATCGACGTGGCTAGTATTTTGAGCAAAATCAACCTGAGCGAAGTTTGCTCTCTCGCGTTGATAACGACCTAACGGCTCGAGCGGAAGATGGACGACTACTCAGCACGAGGCAGTGATTACGGCAGTCGAGCTGATAGTATCTTCTCT
>WSTX01000371.1:0-10537 GCA_019633405.1 Tulasnella sp. 408 | reverse complement strand
CTCATTATTTTCTCGTTCTTTTTGCTCGATTAGGCTCCCATGGGTGACTTCCTCGGCCGCAAGTGGGGTATCGTCTCGGCCTGCTTGGTCTTCTCCTTCGGTGTCGCTCTCCAGATGGGCGCAAAGGCTATCCCACTCTTCGTCGTCGGTCGTATCTTCGCCGGTCTCGGTGTTGGAATGGTCTCGTGCTTGGTTCCCATGTACCAATCCGAATGGTGAGCTCTCATCCTTTGACGTCATTTTTGCGGGGGGTAGTCGCTCATGTCACGTGATCTCTTTTTTCTCCTCCCTCACAGCTCGCCCAAGTGGATCCGTGGTGCCGTCGTCTCTTGCTACCAATGGGCCATCACCATCGGTCTCCTCCTCGCTTCCATCGTCAACAACGCGACTCAGCACCGTGGAACCGACGCTGCCTGGCAAATCCCCACCGGTATCCAGTTCATCTGGGCTGCCGTCCTCGCTGGTGGCATGTCCCTCCTCCCCGAGTCTCCTCGTTACTTGATCAAGCGTCACCGAGATGAAGATGCCGCCAAGTCCCTCGCTCGTCTCACCTCCTCTTCCCCTCACGACCCCGAAGTCGCCCTCGAACTCGACGAAATCCGTGCCAACTTGCGCGCTGAGGAGGAATTGGGCGAATCTTCTTACGCCGACTGCTTCAAGATGACCCACAACAAGATCTTGTTCCGTGTCTTGTCCGGTATCTTCCTTCAAGCGTACGTCTTTTGCTCTCTGATTGTGAAACAACAAGATGGCTAATTTTGGTGTTTTCTCTCTTAAACAGTTGGCAACAGCTCACTGGTATCAACTTCATCTTCTACTACGGCACCACCTTCTTCCAGCGCTCTGGCATTTCGGATCCTTTCCTGATCTCCGTTGCCACCAACGTCGTCAACGTCGGCATGACTGTTCCCGGTATCTGGCTCATCGACCGGGCTGGTCGTCGCTCGCTCCTCCTCATCGGTGCCGCTGGTATGCTCGTCTGCGAGTACATCGTCGCCATCGTCGGTGTTGCCGTCTCCGAGTCCAACTTGGCCGCTCAAAAGGTCCTCATCGCCTTCGTCTGTATCTACATTGCCTTCTTCGCTGCCACTTGGGGACCAATCGCCTGGGTCATCACTGGTGAAATCTTCCCTCTCAACGTCCGTGCCAAGGCTATGTCGATGGCTACCGCCTCCAACTGGCTCTGGAACTTCGGTATCGGCTATGCCAGTAAGTCGCCCAGCGCACAATTTAGCAATTTTAAACTGGTTCTAATTACTCTCCCTTCTTCTTAGCTCCCTACCTCGTCAACCCTGGCCCTGGCAATGCTAACCTCGGTGTCAAGGTGTTCTTCATCTGGGGATCCACTTGCGTTGGCTGCCTCATCTTCACCTACTTCTGCATTCCCGAGACCAAGGGATTGTCGCTCGAGGCCATCGACGTTCTCTACCAGAACACCACCCCGATCCACTCCGTCGCTTACCGCCGCCGACTCATCGCCGAGGAGGAAGCTCTCGGCCCCGTTGGCATGCAAGAGAAGGAGCTCGGCCACGAGAAGGAGAAGTCTGGCGAACATGTCGAGAGCGTTTAGACGGATTTAGATGTTGTTTGGTTACGGAGTCTCTCCCCCCTGGAAATCGTAATCTTATGTGTCTCGAATCTGTCGGCTGGGCTCTCTTTTCATGCTGCTTCCCAATTTTTTCCCTCCTCAAATATCTCCTCATTCCACTCGATGTGCCTTCACCTTTTTCGTCACGGTGTTGTCTGTTGTTGTCTCTGTTTCTTTTACGACAGTACGAAACTAGTCGTTGTACGATGACCAAAATGATGATTAAATCCTTGTTTCTTCTTCTGACCTCTGGTATGTGTCTGTGTGACGCGTCCTCGCGTGACCCTGGAATTTGTCAAACGTTGTCTCGGCGTGTGACGTCACCGCCGTTTTCATTGAGCTTCTATCTCCGCAAACACAAGCCCTTCGCCACAAAAGAACCCAAGAAAAGTCATGTGAACGTCTTGGCACAGCTTCCCTTCTCAAGATCTCCGGAACTATTGATTCGCCGCGCATCTCAAACTTTGAGGCGTTGCTATCAGAGATAGCCAAAAAGATCCTCCAGTTCGACGACAGTCCTAGGCCCTCTTTGCAACTGGTGGAGCTCACATGACCAAAGCTTCTTCCGACAGAGCCACTTGTCGAAGGTTCCCATTACATCCCCTTCTTATCGGCCCACATGCATACACTAGGTCATGGGTCAGCTGGACAGGGGCGAAACACCGCGCACAGCACCTCATTCAGCCAAAGCAGGAACAAGAGTCACGTCTGCTTTTCTGGAACTTGACGCGTCCATGTGGACAACATTGCGTCACAAGGTCTTAGCATTATCTTGGGTATTTGGGATATGGGCGCAGGGAAAGTAATTGGAGCTAACTACCCAGCCCGCCCATCTAGGCACGGGATGATCACAAAATGAAGTCCGAAAGACCCAACGACACTCGAATCGCATTTTGCCGTGTCAAAGCTTAGGTTTCACTCCAGCTAGCCAAACTCCATCCTTTAGCTTTCCTTTGGTCTTTTGGTCCCACCAGCCGAGGATCGTATCTACAACTTCACCATAATGCTGTTTGGAGAGTGGTCATGAGGAGAGTAAGTGCTCTGTCGATTGCCTTGAGCCGAAAACCCCCACTCACTCCAATAAAGTTGTGATCTGCTCCCTCGACATAGTGCAGTGTATGTGTTGCCGTCGGTTTGTTGGAGAACGCTCGAGCATAGATCATAGCGTCGAACCTAGTACAATTTCCCGCCGGTTGGTATGAAGCACCCCGCACCCTTCACGTAAATGAACTGACTTACGGTTGTACCACCAGATCGTCTAACCCATGAATTGTCAACACGTCCGTCTTTTTGGGGAACTTGGTCCAGACGAAACTCGTGTCTACCTCCTCAAAGTCTCGGATGTCCGCTGGTCGGACCTCCCGAACGACTTCTTTACCAGCAACCCGGACCTTCCAATGAAAGATACCTTTTTTCTCGAACCCCTCTCTCCACCGGTCGTAGTAAGCTGCGAAGCGGAACCTGTGAGCCTTCTTTCAGATCGCCTAGAAGAGAAGCGGACTCTTAGATGCTTACTGTGGAGCTGAAAGGAAGAAGGTGAATCAAAACTGGTCTCAAACTTGAAAACTCAAGAAGCTAATTCAGCACTTACCTTCATCCGATATCGCCCGGAGACGTTCACGTAACCAGATACGTCCTGTCCCTCCGGCGCAGTAGCCAGCCACCGCATCCCAACGATGCTCCCTCGAGAGTGCCCGATTGCCAAGTCCACTCGGTATCCGTACTGAGCTTTAAGGTAAGTTACAACAGCGTCGATGTCCTGTAGATCGTTTACGAAGCCTTTCTCGCCCATGTACCAGATCCCATTCGACTCGTGGTTCCCACTTTGCCGATCCGAAAAATAAAATAAAAAACCATTCAACTCCGGCTTAGCGCTAGAATGCATTTGCGGCTGAGAAACTCTGGCTCACCTACCGGAAGTCGAATCTACAAGAGTCTATAGGCAGACTTTGGGCGAGTTTCTTCAAGAAGAGGTAGTCCTTGTGCCTGGAGACGGAGACGAGGTCTGTCAATACTCTTGGCAAACAATGAGACGGACGAAAAAAGCATCTATACCCCATAGCGCCATGGAATATCTACGAATGAATCTCCCATTAGCTTCCGTGCTATATACGCCTTTGCGTTAGATTGACTGAGAGACCCACCAATGCGATCGGTTTCACGTGTGCGTCCGCCTCCTTGCCAATAGTAGTGTTTTGCTGTTCAATGATCCCCGTAAGAACACACCCTTCTTCATTTGGATGAGGTATCTGGAACTTGATACTTGGCATTCCACAGTGATGAGGGTGGTAGTTGTGAGGTCGCCTGCTGAAGGACAACTTGAACCGGCTGACGGTTTGCCGTGTGCCGGCTGGTTGCTTGTCTTGGTTTGGTTCCCTTCCCCATCCGGACGTGAGCCCTTGAGAGCTCCTTACCGCCTTGATCGAGAACACTTTGTGGTTGAATCAAACTACGACAGACGAATTCTCCTCCGCAATGGCCCAAGAACCTGGCAGCACCGTCGTCGAAGCTGGAGGGAACCTCGCAATCCTGAATGGACGGAAATTTCAAATGATTACCGACGC
Source organism: Tulasnella sp. 408 (assembly GCA_019633405.1). Classification (NCBI taxonomy): domain Eukaryota; kingdom Fungi; phylum Basidiomycota; class Agaricomycetes; order Cantharellales; family Tulasnellaceae; genus Tulasnella; species Tulasnella sp. 408. The sequence goes on along the minus strand of WSTX01000371.1, from coordinate 6,385 downwards.
ATACATGCTTCCGACAGACAGCGGAGAACACTTGCGTCTTGATCTGCAGCACGAAGTAGTGAGGCTCATGCTGGGTGGGGAGCTTTATCAGACCCCCGAACTCGTCAAGGCTAGATTGTCCCCCCAAGAAAATGCCAAGCGTCGCGTCCTCGACGTCGGTACAGGGTCCGGCAAATGGTACAATGATTCCTCCGCCTAGAGTCGTATATCGTACTTATCCACTATTAGGGCTATCGAGATGGCAGAGGAGTTTCCTCACGCTGACATCTTGGGAATTGACTTGGTTGAACCGGATATCCTATCCGACTCGACCCGTCGCGTGCCTCCCAACTGCACTTTTCAAATTGCTGACGCAAACAAAGATATGGGAACGATCAACTCGGGATACGATCTCGTTCACGTACGCTGCGTCGAACCGGGGATCGATGACTCGGACCTGTTTTTCTATGATGCGGCTCGAATTCTCCGCCCAGGCGGATTATTGCTGCTTGTGGCAGCAGACGTCGTAAGTTGTGATCGCAATATATGCTCGAAAACTCTTATTTCATTACTAAAACTTTATAGCAACTGTTCGATGAGAACGGCAAATACGTTCCACTCCAGGAGCCTGGCACTGTCGGGTAGGTGGGAACGTTTGGGGATTGAATGCTGCTTACCTAGCGTCTGTAGTTACTCTCACTTCCAGCACCTAGTCGCCTGTCTCAAGGACGCTCACCTGAAAATCGGTCGTCTGCGGCTACACTACCCTTTCTAGAGCAGGTGAAGACGTTTCTTAGGAGAGTTTCGGTCTGGTCTCACAAGCATGTGAAAAACCAGCATGCTGGAAAGCAACCCAAAATATAGTAGCGTTCAGATACAAGAGCTTCTTCTTCCATCTGGACCTTGGTCAAATGGTAGGAATCTTTGTTACGAGCAGCATTGCCTTTGGGTTGACTTGAGATTTAGATTCGAACGAAATGGAGCGAAAGCTGGCTGACACCATGCAAGCGAATCTCCTCCGCCTAGTTCCTGCGTTCAAGGCCAGCCTTTTACGCGACAAAAGTTTACCGGAAGAGTTTGTCAACAACTTGGCCGAGGTGAAATCCTTCTTTCGATCCTCCAGCTGCCTCTCACATACTAGAACAATTTAAGGGCGCTATGAAAGAGGTCCAGGAGCTGCCTTCGGTAGTTCACAGATACTCGAAGTGGGTCTTTGCCACGTCCATCCGAAATGCCATACCTTGGGCTGCCAGAGAGACGCCATGGCAGGAGCCTCCAGGCTACGACCTCTATGACTTCGTAGTTCGCCCGCTTCCTAAGGAGGAGAAAACATGGTAAGATAGCTCTAAGCTTGTTAATTGACTTGTCTATTTGGGATTTGCCGACGTCGGGGTGTTTGCTCGTTCGGGTGGTCTGAGGCAATCCTAACCTGGAGCCCCAATCAAACATGTATCACCATGACATAATTCAGGACCCGGAGAGGCTTTGGGTAGCCAATAAGACATGACAGGGCCAAGGAGTTCCTTCACTATTAGCCGCAAGTGACATCCACAATCATAATAGAGAATGGCGGATCTAAAGGCAACATCTAAAGGAGATAAGACTCTCGTCACGCCGAAGTAGACAAGGATTCACGACCCGTCTGAAGTCTAGAAGCAGTCCGAAAAAGTGGATTAGACTCCTATCAAGTCGCGAGACCACCCAAAAATCGAGTCCCGGAGACCAACGCCGAATACAACGTCGTTTCCTTGTCAAAGCTTAGGTTTCACTCCAGCCAACCAAACTCCATCCTTAAGCGTGCCTTTTGTTTTTTGATCCCACCAGCCGAGGATTGTATCCACGACTTCATCATAGTGCTATTGGAGTTTGGCCATGAGTAGAGTAAGTGCACTGCCGATGTCGTTTGCCGAAATCCCACTCACGCCAACAAAGCTGTGGTCTGCCTTCTCGACAAAGTGCAACATATGCGTTGCATTGGGTCTATTAGAGAACGCTCGAGCGAAGATCATGGCTTCGGACCTGCGATGTCCCACCGGGTAGTTTGTGAACCACCCCAGATTTTTCATGTAGACCAACCGACTTACGGTGGTACCAGTATATCAGTTAGCCCATGAATCGTTAACACGTCCGTTTTTGTCGGGAACTTGGTCCAGACGAAATTCGTGTCTATTTTCTCAAAGTCTCGCATGTCCTCCGGTGTGACCCCACGAACGACTTGTTTGCCAGCGACTCGCACCTTCCAGTGAACGATACCCGCTTTCTGAAAGGGCTCCCGCCAAAGGTCCCAGTATGCTGCAAAGCGGGCCTTGTGAGCAATGTTCCGGAATGCGTAGCGTCCAGGCGGAGGTCTGATTCCTTACGATGAAGCTGAATGAAGAAGATAGATCAACATTCCTCAGAACCTTGAAGCCTCAGAAAAAAGGCCCTGCAAGAGAAACTCACTTTAACTCGATATCGCGCGGAGACGTTCACAAAGCCAGATACGCGTTGTCCCTCTGGCGAAGTAGCCAACCACTGCATCCCAACGACACTGGCGCGAGAATGCCCAATCACCAAATCAACACGGTATCCGTATTGAGATTTAAGATAGGCCACAACGGCGTCGATGTCTTGCAGATCATTGAGGAAGCCTTTCTGTCCCATGTACCAGCTTCCATTCGACTCGTGGTTCCCGCTTTCCTCCCCACGGGTAAAAACATACGGCTTCGATGAGTATCACAATGTCTCACCGGTCAAAATTTCCCTCCTCACATACCGGAAGTCGAACCTGCAAGAGTCTATAGGCAGGCTTTGAGCGAGTTTCTTTTGGAAGAGGTAATTTTTGTGGCTGTGGAAAAGAGAGGCAGGCTCGTCAGTCCCCCGGGCTTGGCGGCCAACGAAGGGAATTGAATTGTATCTGTACCCCATAACGCCATGTAGTATCTATAAAATAGCTTTAATATTAGCCTCCGTGCTACCTATACACCTCGGTGCGCTCGATTGACTGAGAGAACCTACTAATGCAATTGGTTTCATGCAAGAGTCCGTCCCCAGCTTGACACCATCTTTTCGTTGTTCGATGATCCCTGTGATAATACACCCTTCTTCATCTGGATGAGGTATTTGGAACTTGATACTTTGCATTCCACGATGGTCGTGGTGAGAGGTCGACCATTGTTCGAGGGCCGGCCTCGGGAGGCGTTTGCCGGGGATGCCGTGTTGCTTGTCAAGGTTTGGTCCCCACCATTGTTCAAGATTCATCCACCATCGTGCTCGATCAGTCTTCCCTCAACCCCAACAAAACCATTCGTTACGTACCCTTACCGATAATTCTCAAAAATGAGTGCGAGTATCCGGGAGACCGAAGATGCAAGTCGATCGGCAACTGCCCAAGATGCCGCCATCGACCAAGTTGAAGCTGCAATGAGACTTCTGAGAATTTCCCCGGTAAGCGGTAGGACGGTACAGAGCCATTACGGGGACTGCAAAGAACCAATCTGGCGCTTTGGTTTAGAGGAAAGTCCTCGGATCTTTATCCCATCTACGAATCGACAGAGCCAGAATCAAACCGCTTGAGGGTCAAGTCCCAAAGGCGGGCGGCAAAGCAGACGTCCAGGCAGCCATGCTCGCATCAGCGCCCTTCTCAACTCTCTCAGAACCTGATGAAGCGGAGTACGTGGCAATTAAAAAGCTGCGCTTGGACGAGGACACCGATGATGATCGAGCTCTGGCAGTAAGTCCTGGCGGACGCCCTTTTGAGAGCGGCGGGGGATCCTGATTCGCCACCACGTCACCCTAAGCCACTCGCCCACGAAATCAACCTTTTAAATAATCTCTCCCATGAGAACGTGGTTAAAATCGTTGGTTTCGTCGAAGAAGTCGAACAGGGGATTACCTGGATGGTGTTTGCTTGGGAAAAGAATGGCAACTTGCGGGAGTTCATCCGATCCGCGAGGTGGGAGCTCCCTGAACGTGTCTCCTTGGTAATTATATCCCTTCAATCTCGATCGACTTATCTTAACTGACGAAGCCACAGATAGATGACGTTGCTAGAGGACTGAGTTATCTTCACGGAAGGAACCCACCGATCTGCCACGGTGATCTCAAATCGGTAGATCGAATTGACTTCCCCCCTTCACCTGGGCTGAGACTTGGCTCGATGTAGCTCAATGTTCTTGTCAACGCTGGCAGCCGAGCGATGATTACGGACTTCGGCTCTGCTCGTGCTGTGGGTTTGGTAGAGGATCAGGAGGCAGAAGGTGTCCGCACGACCCAAGCGGCTTCAAGATCGTCCTCAGCTGCAACGGGAGCACCGAGTGCGGGGGCACTGTCAGCGGAGATTGCTCCATCCGGAGACTTTATCACAATGACAGGACCGGCCTGGACTGTAAGGTGGGCAGCGCCCGAACTGTTGGACGGATATCTACCTGGTTTGGCCAGTGACATTTGGGCACTGGGATGGATTTGCTGGGAGGTACACCAAATTCGATTGCGTAGAGCTGTAAGAGGTCGCTCAGTGTAACCTTCTCATGTTTCAGGCTGTCACGGGCAACTTTCCATTCGACAAGGAGAACGATACTGCTGTCGTCCTTCGCATAGCGAAAGGCGACCTTCCTACGATGGAAAATGACGATCAGTTCAAGCAAATTAGAGAGCTATGCAGTCTCATGAGAGAGTGTTGGAAGTTGGATATGAGCGAGCGACCTACGGCCCTGCGATGCCAAAAAGTAGTTCATTGGATGGTACTGTACCTTCTTTTTCTTGCCGTTGACCAGTATTCCCAAATGGCTCTCGCAGGATCAGGCCGTGCCCTCACGCAGAGAAGGGAGCGGTTCGTCCGTAACTCGCTCAAGCGGCCTTTTGCACGCACTTGGGTGGGTGCAACTGCGGAACGACAGGTACACCGAAGCTCGTGAGTTTTTTGAGCAATCGCTCAAGGTTGCTGGGTCTGTTGGAGATGAAAACGGCCAAGCTGAGGCGTTCAAAGCAATCGGAGACACGTTATATCTGCAAGACGAATATTCGAAAGCCGAAGAGTCGTTCATTCAGGCCCGCGACATCTACTTACGAATCGGCAACCAGTTAGGCTTTGCCCAATCGGTCAAGCGTTTGGGGGACGTGTACAAGATTCGGGCGGAGTATTCTGAGGCCGAGGAAGCGTACATTCAAGCCCACGAAATCTACTCTCGAATCGGGGAGCAGTTTGGCTTTGCCCAGGCGGTCAAGAGTTTGGGAGACGTGTACCAGATGCGTGTCGACTATTCCAAGGCCGAGGAATCGTACACCCAAGCTCGGGAAATATGCTCTCAAATCGGGGATCAGCTTGGCTTTGCCCATTCGATCAAGAGTTTGGGAGACGTACACCGCATGCGGGCTGAATACTCCAGGGCTGAGGAAATGTACATCCAATCACGCGAAATCTACTCCCAAATCGGGGATCAGCTTGGCTTCGCCCAGGCGGTCAAGAGTTTGGGAGACGTGTATCGTACGCGGGCTGAGTACTCCGAGGCCGAGCAATCGTACACCCAAGCTCGGGAAATATACTCTCGAATCGGGGATCAGCGTGGCTTTGCCCAATCGGTCGAAGGTTTGGGGGACGTGTACCGCATGCGGGGCCAGTATTCGAAGTCCGAGAAAGCACACATCCAAGCCCAAGAAGTCCACTCTCAAATTGGGGATCAACTTGGCCTCGCCCGGTCGTCCGAGGGGATGGGACTTCTTCACTCAACTCGGGGAGATTACGCGAGGGCTGCAGCGTCATATTCTGAAGCGCAACGAATATATCGCCGGATCGGAGACATGTACTCCTCGGCCAACATATTATGGTATCTGGCCTGGCTACATCGCAAGCAAGCTCAGTACGATTCCGCTGAGCGCTTGGTCCGCGAAGCGTCCGCAATCTACGATGGGCTGGGTCTAGCTCAAGATGTGAAGGACTGTGATAAATTTCTCCAAGAGATTCGAGATTTGATGTAATGGCCTTTCGCTGTTAATATAGAAGCTTTATATGTTGGGATAGATACTTTACATCAAACATCAAAGTACTAATTCACGGGTATCTACGGATTCAATTTACAAAGACGCGTTTTGATCATGGTGCCTACTCGGCACCCGTACAGTTGCTTACAAGTTTTCATTTCGCTTCACGTGTCCTACGACCGGAGAGAGAGTGTGTGTGTGATTAGGGAACGGGTCGAAACGAGGTGGGAAGACGTTGCCCAACTTACCAATTGATCGTCTTAGGGAACATCTCCACAGCGGAAGCCACGCTCCTCAACCGTTGCTCCATGACCGCAGCAGTCGCGTAGTTCGTCGCGGCTTGACACTCTTGACACGGGCCAAGTGGCGAAGAAGGAGGACTTTTGGCGCCCGGAGAACGAAGGGAATAGGTGGGCAGCAGCAGCTTTCTGGTGGTGTCGACCTCTCG
>WSTX01000368.1:0-10599 GCA_019633405.1 Tulasnella sp. 408 | reverse complement strand
CTCCAGGCACCCGCCTCTTCGTTGAACCCACATATGATCAGTCACTATTCGCTCGGTCTAGATGATGCTATTGATAGGTCTCATTACTCGCGAGAGGCTTGCTTTGGATGAATGCCAAGAGAAAAGCCACCAAACCGTGTAGGTATTCCGTAGTTATTACGTTCCGACAGTCGCGCGACACTTGGGTCCGCCTCCAAAGCTTAATCAAAGATTAATTTGGATATGTGACGTCGGGAGCAATGAAGGGCTACAGGCTATATAAAACGACTCTTGGGACCAAGGTCACTGAACCATCACCCTTCCACCTTTTGTTGACCACGATTAGCCAACGAATTTCAGCCATGTCTCCCATCAAGCCTGCCGTCTATCGCATTCAAAACGTTGCGGTAAGGGCACACATATATCCGATTTAGGTGCCCACTGACCCTTTGATGTCCTTCAGTCTCAGACGTATCTCGACGAGAGTCGTTCAGACAAGGGCAAGGTACAGTGCTGGGGCGACCGGCCTAAGCAGGGCAACCAGCGTGTAAGTCAACTGTCCCCTCCATTGACGTCCAATCACCCACCTGACGCCTTCGAGGACTCTCAGTGGGTCGTCAAGAAAGTTCAAGGCCAGGACGCCTACGTCATTTACAACTTTGAATTCTTTAAATTTCTTCATATTGCTGAGAGGGAGCAAGGGGCTCTACTCACCGCGACGGATGATCAGCCCGCTCGTTTCGTCTTCAAGAAGGAAGCAGATGGGATTCCGTAGGTGCATCTATCCTTTTCTCGGACCCTGTTCCCATCGAACTAATGCTTCCGCTGTCGGCGCGGGCGTAGCATCCATCTTACCAACTCGAATCTCTGCCTTGACCTCAATAACGGTCTGAAAAATGACGGCGAGCTGGTACGTATTGCTTGCCAGCGTTGAGACTTCGTTCATGAACTTAGTCGGCGATTCGCGTCCAGGTGCACGTTTACTACGACGGAAATAAGAACTGGCAGCGATGGAACTTCCAAGAAGTCGCGTAAGTCGTTCACTGCTTCGTCACTAAAGATTGTTGAACGTTGATGTACATCCATTCTCTTAACCCGCCAGTTCATTGGAGCTAGTAGGTCAACAAGGAGAGTACAAGGCTTGAAAAATGTTACGTGAATCAGTCATTTTTTTCGTCGCACCCAACGAAGCCCGTGCGGGCAAATGGCAAATATACTGGGTTTATTCTGAATCATTCATCCTCCATTCTCCGTTCCACCAACGACCTATTGCCGAGCCATCTATTAAACATGCAGAGAGCGGCCTCAGGCTGGTCATGGGGCATCATGTGCCTGCGTCATCTCGTGAGCGATACGGACAACGCTGAGGATTGGGAACGCCTTACCCAGCTTCAAAGACGGAGACGTAAGTGAAGTTACCAGCACTGGTGATCTTTCCACCGGCAGCTTTTGCGACACCAGGGTAGGATTGGAGCGACAATGAACTCTTCCTTGAAAATGCTGTCAAGCTTGGATATCCATTCGAGGTACCCGACGGGCGGGACTAGCTCACCTCTCCCTTTGACATTCTATAATCGAAAGCCCGCGCTCGTCCACGTGCTCCAATCATTCGAAGACAAAGAAGCGATATCTTATCTTCGATGCCCTGTCACAAAAAGAGTTGAGGGAGATAAGGAACACGAGCTGCTGACGTGGTCGCTCTTAGGTAACATTTTTCTTTTCATTCTAGCCTTGAACAGTTTGCTGCGGTTTGGGAATAAGGCGAACGCGCAATGACTCTCTGCGTAGTCTGCACCACGCCTTCTACGACCCAAATGCCTCTCCGCTAACGCGTTACCCGATAGAATGACGTCGCGCCCACGGCGTTTAGGGACGATCGGCGCTGAGGGGAATTCTCCGCAGCGCGGCATCGCGCCTCCCCATACGCTGGCAGTGGAGTTTGAAGCGTTGCAAACTTCCAGAAAGCATGTCGCACTGGGAGGGACTTGGAGGCAAGCGAGCCAGGGCGACCACTCGGATAAAACCGAGGCCAGCTAAAGCTCATGAGTCGGCGCACCACCGGGACACATCGCCCATTCAAATCGATCAAAAGCATATGGTGAACAACCCTGGAACGTGTTGCTTCTTGTCTTTTGCGGATAAGCAAGGCATCCCGAAAAGGAGTTATCGAACCTCTTGACATGGATTTGGTTGCAGCTCCTCGACCTAATCTAATCAGGTGGGTGCAGCGTCGTTGGAGTCTATTGGATAGGCAATACCCGTCCGACAATCCCGACATGGTGGAGTTTATTTTGGTTCTGTCGACGTCACGTAATCCGTGGATCGACCGCTGTGTTTTTCGGGGATAGAAGCTTTCCATGGAATAAACTGGCGGCGACACAGATATGCGAATAGGGACGCGGGGCGGCTATACTATATCGAGACATGAGAGATGTCGGGGTTTGAAACAAAGATAGACGCCTTCCAACGGCCTTTTTCTTTTAAATGAAAGGATCCTCCCTGTGGGATTAGCTTTCCCGTGCTTATTGGGATTTCGTTTTCACCAGAGGATCCACTATTTCCTTCTACGCTCCGAGGCGATGGAAGGACGCGTAAGCGTCGCATCATGTCGACACGAGGTTTGGCGATGCTCCTGGTCTCGATGGTAAGCTCGGCCAATATATCAACGTCGGTTACTTGGGAAAGAAACGCCACTACTCGCCCCTCCCCCACATGCGGTCTCCTTCAGGCAACCACCCGCCCGTGGGGCGCAACGTCAATAATTAGTCTTTGTTGAAAGAGGGGCATCTGGGAACAATGCAGACACGTTGCCGTGTCGAACGTTTTTACAAAGATCGAAGCCGAGACGACTAGCTGTCCTCGGTCAATATGGATCGCTGGCGGTGCGCTATTTCCAGCTTCAAGAATATGACGACGGAGCTCCATTGATATATCGGTGCAAAATTATATGTATTCACTCAGCTAAATGACTGCGCGTAGATAAGATGAAGGTCCGAAACTGGGTGGTGGCAAAGATAGAAACCGAGAAACAAAATCGTGGAAAACTGGCATCAGCGTCCATGTGCTCGTGTCATGGACCCTATTTCAACGTTATTCTTGTGAAGGAAATGGTCACAATTCTCTCTTTTTTTCGTGAAGGGCACTGTCATAAACACCGGCCGTCAGAGTGAATGCTGAGCCTCTTCTTGCAGCTTAAACAATCCAAATGCAAGACTCCTTGACGTGATACCACTATTCAATATCCTTCACGAGCTATATTTCTATGCGACTTGGCACCTACTATTTACTATTAGGATAATATACCTCAAAACTCACCGTGAGGCGTGGCCCTCAGGCCTGTGCTCGCCGGCCGGAACCAAATTCGGATACCAGTTCCTCACCCACTGATGGAAATGAGGGACCTCTGACCATGCGGTCTAGCTTGTTTATCATCGCGAGATCCGAAGTATGTTGCCACTTATGGCGAGGATATTGCACATTGGCAGTGCGGCATGATACGAAGACGATCGGTCACTCATTTCCTTTCTAAGACGATGTGAAGTTCACACACCTTAGACCCTGACTCACAATAAAATACCTGCAGCGACTCGCTATTTTGCTCTTCACTCCACCGACTCACTAGCCTCATTCAGCAAGACGAGTCCAGTCCCTTCACACATCGCTCCAAAACCCTTTCATGCTCTCGTCCATTGGATCTTACAGCCATACTGATTCCTTCGCATCAGAGGCACTGTCAGCCAGCAAGAGTCGTCCTGAGTATTCCATGGTTCAAGACGCAAACCGACGTTTCTGGTGGGAAAACACTCCTCCCCACCCGCCGAATAAGGCAGGTAGCGGGGGTTGCCACTCTTTGCTGCAGCGTGACGCCATGGGGTAACGCCATGGTGATCGCTTGCACCATTGTCCTTGGTAAACGACTTGTCACGCTCCGTCCATGTGTCACACAGGTATTGCGGACCTTTTTATGCATATCTCAACATACCGCTTGGCACTCATAACTACGTCTTCATAGAACATATAACACGAGAACACTTCCACTTCGATGTCAATGAGCTATCAGGCCTCGAAAGTCTCGGTTACCCTCAAAGCTTTGGTTACGAGGATGGAGACATCATTGGAGATTTATCCCTTACATACAACCCCGGGCACCTCAACTTCCTTCCTCACCCCCTTGATTCAGATCTTACAACTTCACCACCATCTAAAGAAATCAGCTTCCGTTCTCCCCTAACAGAAGAAGATGCGGCGCACGTGGAGAATCTGATCTACTGGGGAATCGACTCGCCTGTCCTTCCTCCCGACATCCTTGCAACTCGCGTGGCTACAATCGAGACGACCCCAGGTCCTGTACCTGGGCTGCCTGGATTCTCAACTATCCCGATCACACCATGTGCAACACCTTTTCACACCAGTCCCGCCTCGATCGGTCGAACCCCTGCATATGTGGACCTGCCGGCTTCACCGCCATCACCCAAACGCGGCTCTCCTCTCGAGTATTCACCTGACGATTCACAACATTATGCTCCAGGTCCTTCGGTATCTCGACCCGACAGGAGGACGGGTGTTTCTTACCCAGGGGAATCCTCGTTTCGACTCGACCCTACAGTTCCTCCCCTGGAACGAGGCAAGTGCCCCGATCAACTCAAGGGCAGTCCTCACGTCCGTCCCAACCATTCACTGTGTCGGTGTCTGCGCGGTCCGACCAAAAGACCAGCGAGGCACTGGGATACCTGTCCATATAATCCAGAAAGGCGTCAGAGGCGTTTCCTGTGCGAGATTTGCGGCCGTCCCTTCTCAACCAGGTGGAACAAGGACCGCCACGTCAAGAGCTGTCTTCGTAGAGGATGTTGAACCTTTGTACCTTCTTTCCCTCTCTCGTTTAATTGCATCTTTTTGTTCCTCTTGACTTGGATTTGATGAAGGTTTGGGCACTGGGCGTGAGGAGCCCGTTATCAGCACCCGAGCTCATCGCACCCATCCCTCTTTTAACCAAGGTACCGGACTACCCCAAAGACAATCAAAGTCCCCTTCCTACTCGTATACATATATCTTGAACCGAAGGTTTGTTAGCTAGCTGACACCAAAATCCATAGCTCCTGCACATTCGTATACTTATTACTCCATATACGGGTTCCGCGAAGGAAGCTGTAGAAGGTGCTATCTTGAGGGTCATGATTCCAACCATTACTAGCCTACCAAATTGGCATCTCGCCGCTACCAGGACCACTTAACTTACCCCCAAACGTCACGGAAATCGCTGGATCTCGGTGCTCCATCTAGGTTAGACTGCCCAAAATATACACAAGGCCTCACGAAACGTGCCCAAATCACTCTTCAGGACTCTAAAACGCAGCTGTTAGCGCTTTAGAGGACTATTGGGTGCCTTTTGGGTGCGGTCCAAGGGGCGCACGGGCGCGCTTTGGGCGGAAGGATGGGGTGAGCTAGCACACGGGTGCTTATTTGAGGAATGCACTAACTCCGCTCCAAAAAATGAATATATGAGATAATTTTACGAGGTTGGCCGTAAAAATCTCATACTTTCCATCTGCTATAGGTGCGGGAATATCGCTTCTTTGTCTATAACTCACCAGCGGTCACCGGAGAGTCAAGCTCGTATACGACTAGAAGGAGAACTGTTCTTCAAAGCGTATCCAAAGTAAGCGGATGCGCCATTTTTGAGTCAGTGCACCGAAGAACCGACTTCGTATGATGACACGCTCACCTCGCCTCCACTCATGGACAGTTGCGGCAGAATCCTATGGCGGCGTCTACGCCCCACACATTGCTACAGCAATCAGCCGCAACAGTAAGACTCTCGAAAGTCAGACCCGAGCTACTCGTTCTTCCGTTTCAAGTAGCAAGTTGATTAATTTAAGCACTGTCATGCTTGGTAATGGTATGAGGTCTCGACCTTCCACACGCAGGACGTTCTCGTTGGCCGTCCCCACAGGATTGACCGAGCCAGGAACGCAATTTGGTGTCGTCGACGACTGCGTGTGGAGCTGCGGACTCGGAAAGCTACCCCAGCGAAAGATGAGCGTCTCGGCAGCGACCGCCGGCAAACGCGACGCCTTTGCCTAGCTAATAAAAGACCCTGTTGACAGCAGTACGCCTTCTAAGTCCCTTCTACCAACGGAAACTATAGATCTGATGGCGAGCAATCCCCTTGTCGCTTAACAGCGGCGTTGCAAGTTGGCGAACGGCTCGTTCCCCATTTTTTTGCCTGCTTTTTTTGCCCGCAAACCGGTCACGTGATCGAAAGTTCCCTCAGGAAATGTCACAGCGTCACAAAATGCGGGGAGAGTGTACCTAACCGGGCAACGTCGAGGACGCAGCCCACACTGCATGCATTTTTCCAGCTTTTGGTCCCCTGGCCAGGGGCATGAAGATTGATTGGCGGAGTATCTTGAAACGTCTTGGACGCGTGGGCGAGTGTGGGGAAGCGGCGCGGGCCGGCCGACCTGGATTACGTACGCAGACGGTCCCGAGCGGATTTTGCCCACAGAATTGCATTCCGCCTTCATATTCTAGTTGACAATCTGTCTTCAATGAGTTCTAAACATAAAAAAAGAGACAATACACAGCTAGTACATGATCCAAGCAACCTGTCCGCAACGCCAGTCCGCCTAAGGAAGCGTAGAGGGCCGTACAAGAAACGGACCGCCGAATCATCGGCCGCAGATGGTCCCAGTCAGGAGTCAAGCAGCAGACAGGAAACCTCACCAAATACTGGTCAAAGCAGCAAACGGAGAAAACGGGCGGTGTCGCCTGAGTGGCAGCCGGGCTTGGCATTTCGGGCGGCGGCGGGTGCCAGGCTCATCCCCGGGGCAAGCGGCATCAGCCCTGCCAATGAAAATTCTCAAGAGGATGATGAATCAGATCAGGCCGCAATAGACGAGATGGATGACCTTGAACCTGCCTTACCAACTCCACCCTCAGCGGGCGCTTTGGGTGCCGAGGTCGGTGCTGCTGCTCAGCCTGCTTCTCGGAAGCGCAAATCCAACGCAAAGCGGGAAGCAAAAAAGGAGGCGTATCCAAGGTGGAAATATGTTGTGTTACCATCCATGACTATTCCGTTTTTGGAGGCAGAAGCTCTGCGGGCGGAACGCAAACCATTACGCCCGTTGCCCAGCGAAAGCTCACCGCCTGCACTGGGATCCCAGAGCACAGTTGGAGAGAAGTGTCCAAACGCCTTGGAATGTGGCAAGATACTTCGCCAAAGTGTCGTTCAGTGTGTTCGGTTCACCAGTACGTCTGCCCCCTGGCTCAACACTTTGCAGAACCTGACCGCCTGCCTGATTTTCGTAGAGACCTCCACGGAGAGCTTCGTCCATTGTCCTTCGTGCAACCCAGTTCACGTGCTTCTTGTTGCCTCGGGCTTCTTTCCGTCCTCTTCTGCCTTCCCGAACGTTGCCTCTCATTCGATATTCTTGAGCATCACACGCACCTTTCACCTCAGCACACCACACCGCTGCACGCAACGCGAGCTGGACTGGTCCATCTACTCTCTATAAATGGTGTGGATTTGAACGGAAAGGTCAGCATTTGTCATCGAGGAATCCTGGTTCACCGAAGCGTGGCTCAATGCCTGGTGTGTCTGATATTTCTAGGAACCTTTCAGTGCTCAGCTTCCGGAGGCTATGGACTGGTATAACGTTCTAAAAAGAAGAGTTGAAACAATGATGTACAATGTACTTTCTGAAGCGGAGACGGCAGCCGCCGAGACTGATGAGAGCAGGGCCGGCGGTCCCGAACTACAAATGGTTAGTGCCACCCGCTCCGACCACCCAGATTCCCGAGCGCTAATCGATGATATACATCTATAGCGGGATAGGGCGGACCTGTACCTTCAGCGGCGGTGTCCCCTTTGCTTTGGGCGTTCAAAGTGGGGCGGTGATCCTGATACGTGCGTCGCCGACTCTGAATCAGACCTAAGCCGGCACGTTTCAAGACTCACATGACCTCTAACGTCGCAGGGATCCCGACGTTATTGTTTGTCTCGATGGGAACATGCAGCATAAACGTTGGAGCAACGTGGGCGGGGATCATGAGATGCTTTCGGAAGAGCAGACGCGTTTCTTTCTTTCTGACCAAGAGATTTGCGACGCCCGTCAACATGTCGAAGCAAAGCGCTCATCAAAAACGTCTCAGACTGGAAGGAAGTTCTCCTCCGTTCCTTCTGGAGCCCTCGACGAATGCCGCGATTCTCATCATGCCGCCCAAGAACGCACGGACGAAGAGGACAGCGGTAAATTCGCATCGAAGGGAATTATGGCTATGGTGTGCCGCCATGATATTCCTCTGTTTCTCTGCGATATACAGTCGCCCGGAGAGAGGCAGTATTTTGCCATAGCGCTTCTGCGAAAGTTGGCGTCCGAACTGCCTCCTTCGGCCACCATAGGTGTGCTGTATGACATAGGCTGTCACTTGGATCGGTCAATTGGTCTGGTATGTATCACTCAGGTTATTGAGGATGCGTTTATTGAATATGGTGAATGGACTACGCTTCAGCACAACTTCATTCCTGAGCTTGTGCCTCGTCTTGCGTTCGCTGTTTCTGTTTTCCATGCCTATGCTCACCAGTTCTGCTGCCAAATGGTTTTTCACCCGCGCAAGCGAACCGGCTTTGGATGGTCAAATGGAGAAGGCAATGAGCGCATCTGGGCTCTGAGTAGGGACTTGATCTCAAATGAACGGATCATGGGTGTAAGTCTGCCTGAGCAGTGAAGCGTGCAAGTTTCTGATCGCTATTTTAATCTTTTAATTCCAGCCCCACAAACGAATCTTTGCTCTAGAACGTAAGATGGAGCATATAGCGGAGCTGAAGCGCTTGAAGCTGGGGAGTTTCATTGTCCGAAAGAGAAAGGTCATCGCCCAAGCCCGGCTCGAATCAGAGAAAGTGCTATCAAGTTTAGAGACCCCGGAAAAGGGCGGATGGATGGCGTCAAAGCTGGAAGAGCAGTGGAAATCGCAGAAGTCGCACCAGTTGTCAGCAGAGGCTTGTGAGTCGGAGGTCCTGGGTCCCAGCAATACGGGGCCACTTGTCTTTCAGGGAATACCCAGCAAGCATCGAAGGGCTTGACATCGCTGATAAATGCTCAACGAACCGCTACGATGCTGTCAAGGAACTTGGATGAGGTCTACCAGGCTATCTCCACCCAGGAACTGCAGGACGAGCTGCAGAACACCCATGATCCCGATCGCTTGACTCCGTACTATGAGTAGTGTTGGGCAGAGCTGGCCGGGCTGGGCCCGAGCTGGCCCGAGCCCAGGTGGAATGCAGGCTCGGGCCGGAGCTCTCATGAAAAGCCGGCCCAGAGTGAGCCCGATGGAACTTCCAAAAAGTTGCGTAAGTCGTTCCCCGCTCGTCAATAAAGATCGTTGAACGTTGATGTACATCCATTCCCTTAATCCACCAGTACATTGGAGCTGGTAGGTCAACAAGGAGAATACAAGGCTTGAAAAATGTTACGTGGATTAGTCATTTTGTCAGTTGTACCCAACGATGCCCATGCGGGCAAATGGCAAATATACTGGGTTTATTCTGAATCATTCATCCTCCATCTTGCTTTCCACCAACGACCTATTTTCAAGCCATCTCTTAAACATGTAGAGAGCGGCTTCAGGCTGGTCATGGGGCATCATGTGCCTGTGTCATCTCGTGAGCGATACGGGCAACGCTGAAGAATGGGAACGCCTTACCCAGCTTCAAAGACTGAGACGTAAGTGAAGTTACCAGCGCCTGTGATCTTTCCACCGGCAGCTTTCACGACACCATTCGTCATATTATTCTTTGGGGTCGCCCAGGGGAGGATTGGAGCGACTATGAACTCTTCCTTGAAAACGCTGTCAAGCTTGGACATCCATTCGAGGTACCCGACGGGCGGGACTAAGAAATCTACAGAAAAGCAAGAATGAGACCTTTGTGTGCAGGCGTGAAACTGTTCTGGTGCATGTTCCATACCAGCGGTCCCCCCGTAAACTAGGACTCTGATGCCGTCCGCCAGGAGCTCAGGACTTAGCGCCGCCGTGTTCTTAGCTCCTTCGCCGCCATCCGTCATCACTAAGTAGCTTAGTTTAGTACAAATATTTACTGGAGCGTTGTCCCATAATGCTCAGTTTACCTTTGTTGAGTTCCCAGTTGCAGGAGGTAAAGTTCAGAGAAGGATGTACTCCAAGCTCGGCCTTCACACTCGGGTTGTTCAACCATTTTGAATACCATTCCACCTAAATTTCGAGTGGCTCGTCACTTGAGGCAAGATTAAAGCGACGGTGGAAGGTGAAGAGCTTACCTCCAGGTACCACCACGGAGAGTTCGGGCAATTGGTGCGGGTGTCGAACGGGTTGATACCGAGTTTCTGATTTAGAGAGATATCGGACTCGCTGTGATGGGGAATATAAGGAAACAAGGAAATAAAGGACTCACTTCAGGGACAGAGAATAGGTTTTCATCGCAATAATTCAACGCTCCTCCGCTGAGGGGAAGCACGGTACTAGTCAGCCAACGACTCGAAATTACACCCCTACTTCGATGTTTACCAAACATCATTGGTTCCGACATCATAGCATTTTTGGGCTAGCCTCCTGCACTCGGCGCCTTTTGCTTTCAGATCAAGACAC
>WSTX01000367.1:0-10616 GCA_019633405.1 Tulasnella sp. 408 | reverse complement strand
CCACAGCTTGGCTCGATCTTTATTACTTATCATCGACGACATTCTCGACATCTCCAAGAGTACGTGCTTTGCGATCAATTCTGACTTCGCGTATGCTGATCGCGGTTCCACGTTTTCCCAGTCGAAGCCGGCCGAATGACGATGGAGATGGTCACCTACTCGCTCCGCGCCACCGTCTATGGCATCCTCAAGACTCTAGTCGTCCGAGCCTCGCAAAACGACGTCGACTTGATCTACGAAATCGATCCTTCCATTCCCGACCAACTCATCGGCGACGCTCTACGGTTGCGTCAAGTCATCACCAACCTCGTCGGAAACGCCATCAAGTTCACTCCGTCCAAGCCGATCAAGAGGGGTCAAGTGACGTTGTCGTGTCGCCTGGTGCCCGAGAAGTCGAGTGGACAGAGCGCTACCCTGGAGTTCTGCGTTGCGGACACGGGCATTGGTATCAAGAAGGACAAGTTGGAGTTGATCTTCGATACGTTCTGTCAAGCTGATGGGTGGGTGTTGGACTATTTGCGAAGACCGTTCGGAGGAGGCTGACTCTCGCTTGCTTTGCATTTAGGTCCACGACTCGAGTAAATCATCTACGCTTGGCTACGCTTTGGAATTGTTACTGACGGCATGTTTGTGTTATAGGAATACGGTGGAACTGGTCTCGGCTTATCCATCTCCAAGCGTTTGGTCTCGCTCATGCAAGGCCAGATGTGGGTCGACAGCGAGCCGGGCAAGGGCAGCAACTTCTACTTCACCATCACCTGCCAGATCAGCCCGCCGAGCAGATTGGAGACGGTGCTTCAGAAGATCCAGCCTTGGAGCGGTCGCACTATCCTCTACTTGGATTCGCTCGGCGACATGACCGGAGTGGCGAAGCTGATCGAGGAGTTGGGTTTGAAGGTTTACGTTTCGCATGACGTCATTCGTTTGGCGGATAAGTCTAGACTTCCTCATATCGATACCATTATTGCCGATTCTCTAGCAGGGGTAGGTCTACTCGAGCTCTCCGGTCAGGCGAAGGGACCGTTGCTAACCGACCTTTCCAATTTCATAGACCGAGAAACTTCGTGACCTCGACCACCTCCGATATATCCCCATCATCCTTCTTTCACCGGTGAGCGAGACTTACAAACGATCGGTACGTTCCAACTAACCGGCCTGTGACCCTGCCAGCCTCTCCCTCCACACTGCATGCCACGCCTGAACTGTGAGTCTCGCCGCAACCCCTTTGATACAGAGAGGCTAATGATTACCCTTTCCAGTGAAATGGTGTCTCGACAACAGCATAAGCGCTCAGCTCACGACACCCTGCAACCACGAAGACCTTGCCAACACCTTGGTCACAGCCCTAGAATCCGTCACTTCTCATCAAGCCGTCGACGCGCCAGCCATGACGTACGACATCCTGCTTGCCGAAGACAACATGGTCAATCAGAAGGTCGCTGTGAAGCTTCTAGAGAACTACGGTCATCATGTGCAGATCGTCGAGAATGGCCAGCTTGCTGTCGACGCTGTCAAGGAGCGGTGGCACCAGGGCAAGCCATATGACGTCATTCTGGTAAGCTACTACAGTTTCGTGGCTCAAGTGAATTCTATGTTGACGACCTATGATAGATGGACGTTTCGATGCCCTTCATGGGTGGTATGGAAGCGACGGAACTCATCCGAGCCTTCGAGTCGGAACAGAATCTCGAGCGCACGCCCATCATTGCGTTGACAGCTCATGCTAGTAAGTTGAAAGATCCCGCGGGTTGCAAGTGTCACGTCTAATCTACCGCTTTCCGTAGTGATCGGTGACCGTGAACGCTGCTTGCAGGCCGGAATGGACGACCACGTTACCAGTACGTCCTTCGCGATCCGCGATTGAGCTTTGCTATCATCTCGGCTCACACCTCACTTTCTCACTTTCAGAACCGCTACGCCGGGCGGATCTTACCAACGCCATATCGAAGCTTGTCCGACCACACCCGGGTCATGCGGCAAAAGAGACAACCCGGGCTGCATATACACGACATTGATTGTCTCCGTGATGCATGGTGATCGATATATACACAGCTTCTCTTTTCCTCATTGTACTACATTTCCCCATTCTTCATGTTCTTACTTCGGTTCTCGTCTGTATTGGCTAATTTGCCGAGGTTGTGTACATTACCTATACCAAATTGGTTATCTACTCCAGTCCTTAACGACGGGTGATTCGGGTGCAACACAGAATTCGTAAGTGTCTGGACGGGGTCTTGCTTCCTCGCCAATCTCTCCATCGTTTCGTAGTCAGCTTTCTTCATTCCTTATACTATGAACAATGCCGTACCACGTAACTAGACAGTGGACAAACGGCGGGCAAAGTAGTATTAGGATTGACTGGATTCTGAAACTTAGATTCATGGGGACGGTCAATGATGGGCTGGAATTCGCGAGGGAAAGGCTAAAGTGTGGTGATCCATTCCTCAACGATTACACTTCCGTTGAGTACTCGACAATGTCCTCAGTCAAAAACTCTAGTTGCGGGGTGTAAACATCATAGGGCACTGGCAGACACAAGCTAGAGGAATGGAAGATACCAGGATAAAGGAGAGCAACTGGAAGGGTGCTTTTGCTCAATGTTTGGTTGTGATTGTAATATGTTGAGGAATCATTCAAAAGGGGAGGAGAATAGAGTGGTTCAAGACGGAAACCATGGGAAACATCAAAAAAGGTGAGAAAAGGTGATACTGATAGTAAAAAAGTGAGGACAAGATAGATACCTCTTGTATGGTAGACGGATCATCCGCGGTTGAATTTCACTTCTGTCGTCCTTGTGTTTCGCGCAAGCCCCTTACCTCGATCCTGTCACACCCATCACACCCCCATTCCGCCAACTAAAAGTGACCCAAATATGTGTAGATACCAAATATAGACAAAAGTAACAAGTCTCAGTAGATACCAAATGGGGGGGGGAAATTCGAAAACAACGGAGAGAGAAAAATAAAGAAAATTCTGAATAAAAGTATCCACCAGTATCGCCGGCTAACTCCGATTCCCGTGACCAGAGTGACGAGGGAAAGGATGGATCCATTTAGAGGTCTGTGGGAAGAAGGGCAACAGTGCTTCAGCAGCTGAAATAGCCCCAGTTTTGTCAAGGTTCTATGGCTATAGTAACTGAGCAAGGCGTATCTGACTGGGGATTGTGGGAAGGGACTATGGGCAATGGGCTTGGGCTGTGGTTATCAGAGTGAGATCACTAGGCGGGGACACCACACTAGCACGATGGTTGAGAAAAATGGATTGTTATGACTAGAGGGGTAGACAAGAGGCGGAATGAGGAACAAACCTCCTCATTCCATCGTACTTAAATACTAAGGAGTGGCTGTACCTAGAATGGCCTGGAATGGTAAGGAATGTGGTGGAACACCATAGAATGAGATGACGCGTCGCATGAGTAAGAAAGGCATGGATACAATGAGGGGATTGGTAATGAAGATGTGGTGGTAATGAGGCAGCAGATGATCGGAGAGGTTGCGGGGAAGGGGTCACGTGATGGGGAAATGTGGGGCATGTGACTGCGATGTGACGAGGTCGTCACAAGTTTGGCATCAAATACCATCCAGAAGACATCCAAATTCAGCTCATTGAGGGGTAATAGTATCTGCAACAATACCCCCTTTGTTATAATCTTATTGAATCAGGGACACTGGGGCAGCCTGGTTAGGAGCTGCAGCTAAAAATAGCAATTGGTAAGCCCTTGATAATTATACTTGTTCCTTCATGATTCCTGCACCATAAGAGGTTCTATATTATTAAATACAATCCAAAAATGATGGAAGAAGTCTAAAATTAAAGGAAAGGGCATCAGTTTGGGGCACAAATGGGCTATCATCTTGGTAGTGACTTGCTGGGACAGCAGGATTGCACTGCTGCTGCACCAGGCAGGGAGTTCTGAAATATGACAAGGCTCATACCAGAGCAGAACTTGGATTGTATGAAAGGGTAGGCCGACATATAGTGTTGGGCAAAGCTGGCTGGGCCAGGCTTGAGCAGGCTTGAGCCTGACCTGGCTGTGGGCTCCAGCTCAAGCCCTGTTGATGAAGCTCGGCCTAAGCCTACTAAAGCTCAGCTTGAGCTCGGTATTATTACCAAAAGGGGAAATAAGCGGCCCCCCAACCAAGCGCAGTGGGCCCTTGCCGTCTATCTCCGTAATGGGACTAACCCTTAAAGGAAACATTCCTGAGGCACTGATAGGCTTGAGCCCAGCAAGCGGGCTTGGGCAAGCTGGGACTCTGAGCTCAGGCCCGGGCCCACTACCTGGGCTGGCTTAAGCTTGGGCTGGACTGAGCTGGCCCGAGCTGGCCCAAGCGTGAGGCCAGCCCTGGCACAACACTAGACATAGGTAACACAGATAGGAGATCAGGATGTGAGAACAAAGCTTGCAGCCCTGGATGCAGCAGCAGGTCCCAAGCAGCCAGTCCCTACTGGACATGCTGGGACATGCACCTGATCCATTTCAAAACAAGAGGCACATTTGATCAGACATCACAACATGATAATAAGAGGCACTGCTCTAGCTGTGGCCGCAGGTCTCATGCAGCCGTCCTCCCCAGCATGCTTAACCCTGGCACAAAATATCCCAAAAGGGTAAGCCCAGATGGATAAGACATCAGGATGGGGAGACAGCTGCTTGTCAGTGATGTGGCAGCGGGTCCCATGTGGCAGCCCTGTCCCAGCACACTTAGACCTGATGCCCATCCATTTCAGGGAAGTAGGCTACTTGATCGGACATCAGGATATGAGAATAGAGGCCACTGCTTGAGCTGCGGCAGCAGGTGCCAATCAGCCACCCCTGCCCAGCATGCTTGGACCTGGCCCTAGACATCTCAAGAGGGTAGGCAACATGGAAAGGACATTGGGATGTGGAAACAAACTGGCCATCAGTGATGCAGCAGCAGGCCCCACTCAGTGGCCCCACCCCAGCATGCATAAACCAGACACCCATTCATTTCAGGAGAGTAGGCTCACTTGGTGAGGTGTCTGGACATGACAACAAAGGTCCCTGCTCAAGCTGCGGCAGCACATTCTAGGTGACCCCCCACCCCAGCATGCTGGGGCCTGAGCCCCATTGTTCTTGCAAGGGTAGGCCCACTTCAATAGGGTGCCAGGATTGTCAGACCTCTGGTACAAGGTCAAGGGTTACAAAGTCAAGGGGAGGGGTCTGCGTCAGGACAAGGGAAGAGTGTAGGTCGCTTAGGGGGTTAACAGAGAGAGATCACTATCAGGGAACACCCAATAGCACAAAGGTTGCAAGGTACTTTGACTGGTAGGATACAAGAGGCAAAGTGAGGAACAACCCTCCTCACTGGGTCGATATTTATATACATTGAGACATAGCCACAGAAATGACCAGAATGGTAAAGAACGTTATGGAACATCATAGAAGGATCCTTATCTAGGTTTGAGATTAGTGATTGTGGTAGTCGTGTAAGCGCCATGAGGATACAATGAGTTATGATCGAGTGACATGAGGGCGAAAGCTTATTAAGGTCATGTGCTGTACTCCGTAAACTCTGTGGTTGTGACAAGGATGCTGTTTGTCCTAGATGGCACAGCAGGTCCCCCACAGCAGGTCCCCCTGCAGCAGCCATGCCCCAGCATGCAGAGATGTGAGCCCAGGAGGGTAGGCCCACATGATGAGACATCAGCAATGCTGCTTGACCTACATGCTGCTGCAAGCCCTGCCTGTGACGACCTCATCACATCACGGTCACATGCCCCACATTTCCTGCATCACATGACTCCTTCCCTGCAACCTCTCCAATCGTTCGCTGCCTCATTACTACCACACATTCCTTACTCATCCCCTCATTGTATCCATGCCTTTCTTACTCATGCGACGCGTCATCCTATTCTATCGTGTTCCACCTCATTCTTTACCATTCCGGGTTATTTTAGGTACAGCCACTCTTTAGTATTTAAGTACGACGGAATGAGGAGGCTTGTTCCTCACTCTGCCTCTTGTCTACTTCTCTGTCATAGCAATCCAATCCTCTCGACCATCGTGCTAGTGTGGCGCTCCCACCTAGTGATCTCACTCTGATAACCATAGCCCAAGCCCTTTGCCCGCAGTCCCCCCACGATCCATTGTCAGATACGCCTTGCTCGGTCTCTATTGCCATAGAACCTTGACACTGCCCAGGTACCCAATGAGATGCAGCAGCACATTCTCCAAATCCTATGGGATATGTTAACCAGGTTATGTGGCAGCACCTATCCACATGGACTCAAATAAGTCACTAACATTGCACAGCTCAGACGCACTACCTTAATAGGAAGCCGCGCTAACTGATTCACGGACTCTTGCTATTGCGCAAAACTCGGGCAAAGTACCTACAAATCTTCATTCACTACAAATCTAATTACTCAACGCTCAGGAACTTAATTTGTGAACGAATCATGACCTTGCACATTCTTTATTGTGATCCTAAACGCACATGCTTGACACCATGCACGTTCTCACTGCGCATTCCTTCCTCTTGACTCGCTCCCCTCATCTCTCATACCCTTTACTCTTAATTACTACCGCGAACACACTTAACAAGGTATAATTAGGTTCTTTTCTACTCTATTATGGAAGCAGTACTAATAATTTCTAATACTTTACAGTGCAGCAATTTTGCGCTCCACGTTCGTGCACTTGTTAGGGAACCGTGGGAATCGCCACTGGTGATTCTACTTTCCCTTTCCCGCTTTAAAATAGCTGTCGCGCATGTTTAATTAGACCTTTATTTTGTCGCGTTCTAATTACATGATGTATTCGTCCCTAGCAATGTACTCGGGCTGAATTAATCATGGTTCTTTCAGATTCCCTTTGTTTCTTTCCTAATTTGGGAAACTGGCGCGCCTCCGAGCCATTTCCCTCTCTGATTCACCGCACTGAGTACTTCCAGCGCATTGAATCATTCCTACGAATCATCTTCATTACTCAATGTATGCCTTTTGACTCGTCTGGGCGTCTACACTCGCTTAACGAGTTAGATGCGCGCGTCACGTGATTCAGACGCGGGCTCGTCGCTGAGAGAACAGCTTGCGACTAGCACTCGCTGCCGTTCTCTAGAATGTCAGCGAGCGTAGTAGCTTATAGTAAAATACTCTAGAATACTCTAGTTAGTTCTTAATTAGTACATAAATACGGCCGAGAGTACAGGAGTGGGACCTCGTCCTCTTTTCGCCCTATCATCCTACCAGCTAAAGTGCGGCCAACCTCGTTCATCTATCATCAACAAATAGACTCCCTCGTTCTCCTGTCATCAACAAACAGGTAACCTCGTTTTGACTTGTTGTGATAAACAAGTCACTCACTTAGCGCATCTCAGACGCGTTACCTTAATAGGAAACCGCGCTACTTGATTCGCGCACGTTTTCTACCGCACGCACTTCGCGCAAAGTACTTAGAAACCTAGTGATACTACGTCTCTAACTACTACAAGTTTCGGTGAGTGGTTCACGTCCCTCGCGCATCCTCGCGCGCGTTCCAGACGCGCTACCTTATCAGGGAACCGCGCTACTCAATTTGCGCACCTTTCCCACTGTGCTAATCTTGCGCAAAGTGCATAGAAACTTAGTCTTACTATTTTTCTAGTTACTCCAGGCCTTAGCGGACAATTCACGTTCCTTGCGCATCCTCACACGCATCTCAGACAGGCTCACCAGAGAACACACAACCCCACCAGCTGTTCCCATGCCTACACCCCCATCCGATACACCCTTCCCACTTAACTCTTTTACCTCTTGACTCTTCATAACCGTTTCCGGCTTCCATTCGCGCAAGGTAAAACCTTTATTACAATTCTAGCTAAAGGACTACTAATACAGATTTTCCTATACGCTTGCCGTGCGGCGACTTCATGTTCCCACGGTCAGGAACACGACACCGCGCAACAAACGCGCTTGCAACAGCACTCCAGGGTTTAACAGGCCCCCAGATAAAGCAGAATTGCTAGCTGGTCACTTGCTCCATCTGTCAAGTATAGACAATTACCTAAGCAACCTGTGTACTACATTGATTGAATAAGGTCACTCAATAGAGTAATCTAAAAGTAAATGGTTGGATCCTTAGTCCATGACTGGTCCTTGACTGCCTTGTTGGAGGTCAGCCTAATTTATTGTCCAAGACCGGCCAAAAAGAGGCATGTGCCTGTTAGGGAAATGTCATTTGTCAGTTGAATGGCAATGCCAGATTTGTATTTGCACTCATATGGTCGACCCTAGGATGGACCCTACAATACCTTTTGCTTGGATTCCACCCAGGCATCAACCCTCATCCAATGTCAGTCATGTCTCAACTTCAAAATCTCCACTGGCCCCGTGCATGTCTTCCACCAACCTTCCCTGAGCAGAAAGTCTCTTCATATATCATCTCCCTTGAACCTGAAGATGTCAAGGGTATGGGAAAGCTGGTGCACTGAATTGCGCTCTTGAGAACACCATTGGGATGCGCCAGCAGAAGAGTATGAAGGCGACAAGGACAGAACTATCCTCAGTTGGGTGGATAATAATGGAGAAGAGTTCGTATTTTCCATTCCTAGTAAGAGCAGATAAGCATGTCATTTATTTGAGCTACTAGATCAATTCATAGCAGTACCCAGATGTACAGATTACTACTACATGGAGCATCATGAGGGGGGTAAATTACATTTTGAGTTATCTCAAATATATAACTCTTGCCATTGCTATGAACCATGATGGCTCATCCATCTTCCCCTTGTTTGGCCCGGACAGTTCCACACTGATGAATGGTATGGGATATGTTAACAGAGAAATGCTTCGTCAGTTAATGACTATTAACAGGCTTATGCAGCGGCACCTATCCACATGGACTCTAAGAACATGTGACCTCAGTCACTGGGCCCATGCTGATGCCACCCCTCCGGTACTCCCATTCCACTACACTCTTATACCGCATAACATCTCTGGACTCCTATTCGCACAAAGTAAAGGTTCATTACATTTCTTTACTAAAGCTTACTTAGATTTTATTTCCAATATGCTTGCTGTGCAGCGACTTCACATTCCCACAGTTAGGAACGTGTCCCCACACAATAGCACACTTGCAACACAGGGCCCCTACCATGCAGCTCACAGAGCACAGCTCCCAGACAGAGATCTTTTGCTCATTTTGGGCGTTAAACACTGACATTTTGTTAGGTGCGCATTGTTGCACGTTCTTACCTAACCGTGGGAACGTTCAACCGCGCACGGTATACGAACTGTAGCTAGATAAAAGATGTATTAGTAGAGTAGCTAATATAAAGGAATTACCTGAATTAGAACGCTGAAGCGGGAGCTATTATAAGAGTCGAGGGGAATTAGAGTCGAGCGAGGTTGAGCGAGCCTGTCTGGGACATGCGGTCGAAAGGGGTAAGGGAACGCGGGAACGCGCGGTGGCGTTTGCCGGATTAGGAAGTTCGCGAAGGCGAACAGAAGGGAAGGGAATTAGTATTAACTTGTACTAATCTAACGAGAACCTAGTATCGTAGATAGGTTAACCGAGTCGTCCGAGTATCACGCTGGGAGGGCGGGGTTGGTCTTCGCGAGGGCGAGGAGTAAGTGGAGTAAAGATGGATGATGCGGCATCTTGTCGCAGCACCCGTATTTATTATATTAGCTAAGAACTATCTAGATTATTCTACAACCTTCGCAATCGTTCCGAGGAACGGCGGCGAAGTCAGACCTTGTCTAAGCGGATGGGCACGATCTCTCCGAAAGGAGTCACGTGCTTACGCGCTTAGCCGTCAGTCGTGAAAGGAGTCAGACAGCTCACATAAGGTGAGTGTCATATTAGCAGAAGACAAAGGTAGATTGATCTCATCGAGAACGTTCCAGTGTTCTCGACGACTAGCTTCGAACGCCGTCGTTCTTTCGAGCCGGTTTCCCAAATAGGTAGTTGCGCGGTGCGAAGGGATTTCTTATTAAGGGATCTAATGTATCGGACATTGGTAATTAATTTGGAAGAAAAAGAGGAAAGAGAAAAGAGAAAAAGAGGAAAGAGAAAGAGAAAAAGAAACTATTTATCGGCGCGATTTTGACTAGTTGGCGGCGTCAGAAAGGGGGAGGAGTGGAATCGCCGGCGGCGGTTCCCACGGTTCACGGTTCCCTAACACATTTAGTGGGGAAACAACAACAAAATAGAACAGAGTGGTTCCAGAGGGTGAGCGTGAGAAAGATCAAAAAATGTGACAGAGTTGGATGCAACAATTGCAAAATTAGAGACCAAAAAGATCCAGGACTGGGAGGAATGGCGAATATACTCTGAGGGAAGCCAGAATATGCAGGCATCATTATACATGACCCACTCCTTCCTAAAGGACAGAGAAAATGAATGTGGTGGAAGGCCCTGTGAGGAACTATTGACAAATGATGGTTGAGGTATGAGTTGAAGATGGGAGGTGACATCCCAGTAAAGTCTTCCTCCATGAAAATCCAAGGAAGCAAGTATCCCATCAGGCGAGAATGCCACCGACGTCACCGAAGCCTGATGCCCTTGGAGGGGCTCACCAACTGGGGACCCTGCCTCAACATCCCAGAGCCGGATGGTGCAATCATCTGATCCAGAGGCGAGGGTCTTCCCATCAGGCGAGAATGCCACCGAC
>WSTX01000366.1:0-10639 GCA_019633405.1 Tulasnella sp. 408 | reverse complement strand
AGTAAGCCTGTGGGGTCGACTAGACACAGTAGTATATCGAGTGGCAAATGACGCCATGATTGTTGCCATCTGAACCAGGAGTCGCCATATCAAAGATTTGGCGGCCGTTGTCCTACGAAGTTCAGATGTCCAGGTCAGTACAGGGCTGTCGTATACATTCCATGTACAGAAATATTTGAATACGTACCTTGTAGCAATTGAAGACTTTTCCGTCGGATGTGCGTTGAGCCCACCCAGCGTAGGCCTGGAACCCTCGGCTTTGAGCGTCGCCGTCAATGTGCGTCTGCACAGAGGCCCCAGAGCCAGGGAAATAGATGTCCTGCTCTTGTCCTTCCCAGTGAAGGTAATCGCCTAAACGTCAATGGGGAGGAAGGTTAGCCTCAATGCCTATTGCGTCTTGGGTGCCAGACTAGGTGGAACTCACCTTTTGCATCCCAGTTTCTGTACTCGTTGGAGAGCGAATCGGGGTGCTGTCATTTGTATCAGAAACACGAGTGTCAGGTGAGCTGGTTCAACGGGGCAAAAATGGCTTTATAAGATAGGCGACATACATCGTTTCCGCTGTGAGTGTTGTCGATGTTCGAGTACCAGGCGATGTACGAAGCGGTATAGGACGACACAGGCCATGGGCCGCTGAAGTCCACTCGCGCGCAGTTGGAGAGGTAGTTCACTTCTCCGCCTCGTTTAACCAGAGTCTCGTTGCGAGCTGCGACATCGGGAATAGCGGCAGCGGTAATTAAAGAAGGGATAAAAGAGAGTGAGGTAGTGAAAAGGGCGAAGAACTTCATGTTGCGAGAAGGATTTGAAGAGGTGAAGGAATGTGGAATATGGGACACGAAAGACTGACGTTGATGTTGGACAGATCTTCCAAAGTAATTATCATCTTATATAACTTCAGCAACGCGTCTTTACCTTTGTTCAACGCGCTAGTAAAGCGGTTTAAAATGTGAATCGTGAAATGCCTCGATGGTATCTCCAAACCGACGCGTACAGCCTCCTCTAAATGCCGCCTTGACATTTGACGCCCAAGCAACCACATCACCCATTAAGAAGACGGGAGTACGGTATTAGTGAGCATGCGGACGGATGACTCTGTGGTGCAGACGGCATTTGTAGGGCTCACGAGTCAGCCTTCGCTGGGAGGGACTGTAAACGGTGTCGACAACTGATCTTGTTGTCAGGGTTTCATCCGGAGACCGATCCTCCCGGGGGTTGGCGAGTCCACTCGTAACAAGATAACAAACATTTAAGTATGCACTAAAGTTACACGGGCGCTTCAAGCGTTTAATTAATCTCGGGTAGCCAGCAATGATTTGAGTCACTCGCAACATTAACCCCGACCGCACCCACTTTATCCTCGAACCACTCGTAGTACGTGTCATGTTCGTTCGATAACCAAATCAGTGGTTTGCAAGGCCTGTAAATCTCGGCCGTTTGCATTCAAGTCCCTGCCAATGACGGAATTAGTATCGCAGTTGTGTATGGCTTAAGGTGGTGTGAGTCTGTGAGAGCAATTGTTGGGGCGTAGCGAGATCTAAATATAGATACCGGCCGGCCCTCCGAAGGCTCCGTATGCACGGATCTACCGAGCCGACCCAAGTCCCTGAATACTTCCGGGTGGTCTTCGGGGGGCCTTCCGGCTTGGCGGTCCATATGATGCCCGCGCAGGATTCTCGTTCCCAATCGAGAGGTCACGCCGTTCTGAGACACCACAAGGTAGATTGGTGCAGATGGAGAGTACATTCTGATAACGAAGCACTCAAGTAATTACAAGCCAGGCAAGGATTATAAGGCTCGATGCTCGACCACAGCTAGACACAGTAATAGATGGCTTGGCAGCTGATAGCACGGTTGGTCCCATCGGGAACAGGAGCAGGCCAAAAGAAGAGCTGGCGATAGTTGTCCTATCGAATCCAATATTAATACAAGGCTGCGAAACGCATCTCGTTCTGAGAGTCGAATACTTACCTTATAACAATTGTACCTTTTACCATCGGAAGTGCGTTGGGCCCATCCGGCGTAGGCCTGGAACCCTCGGCTCTGGGCGTCGCCGTCGATGTGGGTCTGCACAGTGAGTCCGGAGTCGGAGAAATAGATGTCCTGTTGTTGGCCTTCCCAGTGAAGGTAGTCGCCTAGGAGTCCGAGTTCGTTAATTCGCAGCACGTTTTCAAACCAAAAACTTAATCACCTCCGGCAGCCCAGTTTCTGTACTCGTTGGAGAGCGAGTCGGGGCGCTGAACGGGCAGAAGTGTACGGATCAGTCCCGCTGGATACACGACAACGAAGCACCGACTTACATCGTTTCCGCTTTGGGTGTTGTCGATGTTCATGTACCAAGCGGCATACGAGGCCGTGTACGTGTCCTTGTTGTTACCGATTCGCTGACAGTTGGCGAGATAATTCACTTCGCCACCTCGTTTGGCGAGGGTCTCGTTGCGAGCTGCGCTATCGGGAATAGCAACTGCAGCAATCAAGGAAGGGATGAGAGAGAGAGAAGTGATGAAAAGAGTGGAAAGCTTCATGTTGAGAGAGAGAGATACGAAGAGGGGAAGGAATGTGGAATATGAGGCGCGAAAGACTGAAGATGTTGTTGTTGGACAGATCTTTCAAAGGATATACCATCTTATATAACTTGACCATCGCGCCTGTTGCCTTTGTTTTGTGAGCGCAAGTAAAGCGGTTTAGAATGCGGATATTGAGAGTCATGATGTGCTCTCCAATCGGGAATGTACAGCCTCCTCTTGAATATGCCGCTTTGAACACCACCAGCCGAAACGCCCGTTTACCCACTAAGGAACCGCTACTACGGTAAATGTGCACTTGCGAACGATTAATGTGACACGGACGGCATATTCAGGGCTTATGAATCAGTTCGCGCTTGGGGGATTGCGACGTTGTCGCCAGATGATCTTGTTGTCAGGCTATCATATGCATCCGGCAGAGCGATCCTCCCGGACTTGACCGGTGACGCGTCACCGGATATGGTTGCCAAAAAATTAAATTGGGTCCTTTCAGCGTCTTATCTCCTGTAATGGGGGGTGACTTAGGCTATTGAACTCCAACCAGCACATCTTTTCCGCCGACCAGTGGAGGGCGTGTATTTCACTCGATGGTGGATCAGCAGCTTCCACGACATTTCAATTTGTCCATACTCCGCCATGCTATTGAGCTGGCATGGTACACTTGAGTCGGTTGAATTCGTGGGGTGCGAGTGACAGGCGATTGTCGGATTTGACGAAATCTTACAGAGCTTTGACCCCGGCTGAACGCTTGTACTCTGTGCACGTCAGCCTTATCAAACCCATAGACGTCTCAGAGGTCCGGAGATGTTGGCGCTACTCTTCGAAATGCCTTCCGGCCTGGTAGTGGTCTGGTGTGAGGGCAATTGGTGAAGTGTGCAAAATCCCTTCGGTCGCAACGTCGCATTCTCCGTTCTAGGCGTAGACATACCTAGTTTGATCAATAGGTGAACATATATCAAGACCACCAAAATCAACTCCGATAGTGAATACATACGAATGAATACCGGTTGACTGCCTGTGGTCGTTCCGCAGGTGCTCCCAACTGACCGGACCTTCGGAGTCCGAAGGTCCGGTCTTCGGGGGTCTGGTTGATGCCATGGTGCGGGCCAAAGTAGTTAGCGAGTCACCGCATACAATTACGCTCATCAGCATTTAAATGCCGTAAGGACACCGTCCTTCGCTGGAGATGAGGCCATGCTACCACAATTGGATAACTCGCACACAGTGTTCACGTGGTATGTGAATATCAAATGTAATCTCTTCTCATTTGTATCCGCCAGAGGTTATCCGACGGCTTTAGTAGACGATAGCGAGAGCCGTCAACAAAACGCCCCCGGAACGTAGGTGTTTACACGAATGCTCAGTAATAGCTTGTACAAACGATGCTTAGCTATCCTAGCAACAAGACTCTGTGTCTAGCATTCGGCATTGGCAGAGAAGAGGCACCCGTTTGCCGCCAGGGAGACGGACAGATAGATGCCCATTGCCGACATTACAAGTGCCCAA
Source organism: Tulasnella sp. 408 (assembly GCA_019633405.1). NCBI lineage: Eukaryota > Fungi > Basidiomycota > Agaricomycetes > Cantharellales > Tulasnellaceae > Tulasnella > Tulasnella sp. 408. The sequence continues at coordinate 6,611 of WSTX01000366.1, read as the reverse complement.
CAACTCATTCAACAAAGCGTTTATCTAACACTATGTATGTTTTTATTAATGTCGGCCTCGGTTTTTTGGACGGGGATTAAAGCCCCGCTGATCGGTCACTCTGAGATATCACACCAACCGTGGGACGTAGAAGCACGGGCTTTTGATTTTACGAGGCGGGGTGGATAGGGGTTGACGAGCAAACCCAACTAGCGCCAGCGACCATCAAATGGATGTCACTACGCTTACTCAATTGGACCCACCAGCCAAGATAAACGCCGCTTCTACTCACCACATTCACGCCTTGCCTGTCGAATTGCTCGATTCCATCTTCCTCTTCCTCTACAGAGACCAGTCCATTCCGCGCACCACCGATGACCTACGCAATACGCATAAGCTCGCTTTCATCATGTTGGTGTGCAAGGATTGGAAGAACGCTGTAGAATGCAGCCCCGCCTTATGGACCGACATCTGGCTGGATCGGGGCCCAAAGCACGTTGACGCCAAAGACGGCTGGGTTGGGTCGCTTGAAACCTTGTTCAAGCGAAGCAGGACAATGCCGTTGGACTTGACAATTCTAGTGTCACTCATTGACCTTGAATATGCCAGCCCAATTCTTCTTCAGCACCTCCCTAGATGTGAAACGCTCGTCATTCAGTTGCAACAGCCAAAAGGCCAGATCGACTGTATGACACCTCGCCGCTTGAAAGCCTGCGCGGTCCACCGTATCCTTTCCTGTCCCTTCCCCATTCTGCAAAACATGGCTATCGGTGGCTACAGCCCTCTTTATGAATGGGATCAACAAGGACCTCTTCTGCTCGATGCCCCGAACCTTCGGTCCCTCAGCTCTTCGACATATCGAATCATTCCATTTGTCAAGTCCCACGGATCACCTCCTGCCCATGACTCCCTCGAGTGTTTCTCAATCAATGGAGGGTGGCAAAACGTGATGGAGAAGCTTCCCCTCGCCACAATCTCTCTACCCAAGTTGAAATCGCTAAGCTTGGAAGACACCGACGACCTCTGGGATATTCTTCAAAAGCTCGATACACCGAATTTGGAAAGCTTAATCGTCGGCTGTGGCCCTGCAGACTGGTCTGAGGAAGTCGACTCACCTACCTCAGTCCTCCGCAATCTCCACGAGCTAACCTGGTATACAGATTGGGACACAACGAATGAGACACCAAATCTCCGTCACCTCCTGCAACATTGTCCCAACATTGAATACTTCAAATATAACTGCTATACGGGCTCTGCACCCGACCAGGAAGAGTACTTGCTACCCGAGGAGGCGGATAATTTGGTCCTCGCCTTGTCCGAATCACTCGATGAGACCTATAATAGCTCCCCACGGTTCTGCCCTAGACTTAGGCACTTGCATCTTGCCTGCGCTAGTTTTGAACAAGTGCGGGACTTGGTCCTCATGAGACCAGCGTTGGAGTACGTGGGCCTACAGTGTCGGAAACCAGGTCAAGTTGTCATACGGTCAAAGACTGTCTGGCGTGAAAAAGTGGATTTAGTCCGATGGATTAGGTCCAAAGTAGAATTCGAGTTCGAGACGGATGGGGTCGCTGTAGGCTTAGATCTGCAGGGAGAGGAAGGCGTGTTTTGGAATCCAGGGGAGGTCTTCTGAGTAATTAGTTTGAGCTTCTTGAGCCAAAGTCCTGTATGTCCGAAGCTCAACCTTATATGTAGCTTCGTTTTTGGTGCTTGTAGACTGCGCGATATGGCGGAGAATTCGACGGTCGTGCTGTGATGGACAGGGACCTTCAGTGGACAGAAGCAGTTCCGGTCTTTTCATGAACACCCAGTATCCAGGTAGGTTGCTTGTTTAAGTCACCGTCGGTCTTCGGAGCGAAGATGTTGCTAATAGTGAACCTCAACCCGGCTGGTATGCGATACTAGTAGCCGAGATAACCGGGACAGCGCGAAAATTCGGCGACTCCTTCTGATCTCTAATATCCGCGAAGGCATTTTATGTATACCACAAGTCGTGAAATACGTAGACTTCTGAGTGAATAGAGATTTTACTGTACCACGATGGGCATCAAGAGGACGATTCCGCGCAGACAGGTGCGAATAATGTTTTCGCGCGCTTGACGAATTTATACAGAGAAAGCCTCGAGGCTCGATTAACTAGACACACCAGTATATAGCGTTGCAGATGATAGCTCGATTGGTCGCATCTGGGACTGGAGGAGCCCACTGGAAGAGCTGGCGACCGTTGTCCTAGACAATTTGTGCACCCATGTCAATAAAGCTTGGTATCTCCATGTTCTAGAGTCAAACGGGTACCTTGTAGCAATTGAAGACTTTGCCATCAGAGGTACGTTGAGCCCATCCAGCGTAGGCGGTAAACGCTCGGCTTTGGGCGTCGCTGTCGATGTGTGTCTGGACAGTGACTCCGGAGTCAGAGAAATAGATGTCCTGTTGTTGCCCTTCCCAGTGAAGGTAGTCGCCTGAGGATAATAATTAATTAGTATCTATCATGCGATTGTAATTCTAGGTCAGCTCACCTCCAGCGGCCCAATTTCTGTACTCGTTGGACAGTGAATCGGGGCGCTGAGTCGCAGCAGGACGGAGCCAATCAGTCCGGCTATGTCGATAACACAGAAAGTTCATATATACCAACGTACATCGTATCCACTCTGAGAGTTGTCGACGTTCGCGTACCAAGCGACGTAAGAAGCCGTGTACGAGTCCGCCGTGCCGGCGATCCATCGTAAGCAGTTAGAAAGATAATTCACTTCGCCGCCTCGCTTGGTGAGAGTCTCGTTACGAGAAGCGACATCGGAGATGGCGACTGCAGTGATCAAAGAAGGGATGAAAGAGAGTGAGGTAATGAAAAGAGTGGAGAGCTTCATGCTAGAGAGAGTTGTCAAGGGAGTGACTGTGGAAGTGAGGAAAAGCACGTTGATCGATGCTGGGCGGACAGTCGATGTAACCACCATCTTATATACCTTAGGTATTCTATCTCGTTTGGCTCGGCACCTGGGCAAGCAGCTGAAATCATGGGTATCGAAGGCCCGGTGTCGCTCCGGATGGGCCGCGCTTCCCTTGAATATGCCGTTTTCGTATCCAGAGGGACTACTAACGTACGTGCGAAGAATGCTGGACTAGACTATCATGTGCATGCGTATATAGGTAATATCGAAGTATTGGCGTCAATATGGGGCTGCTGCATTGGGCGGAGCGGGCTTATTGTGCTTCGACCGCTAGTGACGGGTGGCTGAATATAAACGATCCAATCTTGATGCAGCTTAAGGTTACGACTGAACGACAACCGACGTAGCCTTGCTAGCCCAGCTCTCCAAGGCAGGATTTTATGCGATGATTTAATAATCATTCGGTGAAATAGCATATTACAGTTTCTGTTTGGAGGGTATTAACCAATGACCGAACCCGGCTTTCCCAGTTGACGAGTTTAGGGTATCGTTCCACTTCTCTTCTGATGGCCGAAGGGCTCTGATAAATGTTGCAGAAATAAGCAAAGAGCAGTGCATATAAAGCAGTTGGTGGACTAGAACAACACCCGCTAGGGTGCGCGAGGAGCGTTGTAAGACACTGTAGAAGTTCACGCGTACCTCGACCCTCAGGCTAGCAGGCACTTGCCTGTACCCATCAGTTGGAGAACGGCTTTGTTACCTTCCGGTATCAGAAGAGGACCGGATAGCTCAAAACACCAACACCGGGTCGAGGGAATGGCGTGGAAATACCGGATAAAAGGGCGGGTGAGAACCCGTCGCGGAGCTTCTGAGAGCATAGATGAGTGCCCTCGGAGTATGGGCGGCATTTTTACGCTCATTCATGGGCGTGAGCGGGAGCATGCATATGCTTTGAAACTTAAATCGCCCGATCGCGCGGACAGTGACAGCTCCTCGCCAATGATTGAGAACATGATTATTCGGTGATGTTCCAGCAGTCGCCGCGGTAGATCATTGTTTCTGGTAATTGTTTGCAGTCGGAAACTAGGTTCAACATCCCGTCGTGACGTGTGCATGCTCAATCTGAAAGACTGTGGGCGGAACACTTGTTTCTGCCCTTTACTACTAGTAGAGGTTAGTCATTGTCATATTCCGAGTAGTCTACGGAGAGGAGAGTATTTGCTCTGAGGAGAATGCAGTAGTCCATGCTGATTGCTTCAAACCCTCCAATAAGAGGTGTACGACCTAAGAGTTGGCAGAATGGGGCTTCGCGACTTCAAGTTCTTCATCCTTCCGCCAACACGACCGCTGTCATAAAGCTGTCTTGCTGTCGCCCGTGTATTATGTAGTGCTAACCAAGTTTAAAATGGCTTATATATACGCTTATTTCTGTGGGCAAATGCCCCCATGATATCTTCTCCTGGAAGGGCTAAGGACTGGACAAATTAATTGGCCATGGGTGCACCACGTGGCCACCAGGTACCTTTACTCGGTCAGAGTGGGGCACACACCCAACACACAGCCAAGGCGACCGTAAAACTGGGCGTATTCAGCGGCTGTGTTGGCGATGTTCGCGTACCACGCGATGTAAGAGGCGGTATAAGTCATACGTGATGGGGTCGAATCCTTGGCAGTTAGCAAAATAATTCACTTCGCCGGCTCGCTTAGCGAGAGTCTCGTTGCGAGTTTCACATCCACCAATTTCGAGCAAGTATGGTGCTAGACTTGGATTTCTCCTTCGGTTAGCGTTCAGCTGAGGTTGCAGGTGGCTGAACTATCTAATCTCTGGTACAGTCTGGGTCACGACTGGGCGAACAACCAAAACATCTCCTGTTCGTTTGGCTAATCGGGATAGAGGCTTATGCGACTCAAACGATTATTTGGCGAAATAACGTAGATTATCATATGTCATCTTGTTTAGGGGGAGTAACCAATGACCCTACCCGGCTTTCCCAGTTGACGAGGTTGGGGTGTCGTTCCACTTCTCTCCTAACGGCCGGAGGACTCTGAAGAGCGGTGTAGAGATAAGCAAAGAGCAGTGCATCCAGAGCGGTCGGGGCGCTAGACCGACATCAAGCAAGGTGTGTGAGGAGCGTTGTTAGGCGCTGCAAAATTTCCTACGCACCTCGACCCTAGCAGCCACTCGTCCGTACCCAGTCGATCAGAGAGCGACTGAATTGCCTTTCTGTATCGCAAGTGGACCGGATAGCTTGGAATTTGGACACCAGACGGCGGGAATGGTGTGGAAATACCCGACAACGGGGCTGGCGGCGGATGAACGACGGTCTCTAGAGCCCGTCGGGGACCTTCCGAGAGCACGGAAGCCAAGGTATGTTCTTTCGGATTTGCTATTTCCTGCGGGGGGATGTGTCCGTTAGCGGGTGATGCGGCGAGAACGAGGCAAGACTCATACCAATTCGGAATGGACCGCACCCTCTAACAGAGAAACCCACGCCCGACTTTCATCCCTAGCCTCCGCGTCTTTATACCCTTCTAAAGCGTCGATTGAACTGTTTTGGACGGTATCTGCCCACATAGGGATTCGTAGTGTGCTGAGAAGCTTGCCGTTAGGCAGCTGTAAAGTCGGGAGATGTCCACCAACACCAGCTTCTTCGGCCACATCCCAGCGCACATCGAAATCCGTTATTCCCCTCAAGGAGAGGTAGGCTTGCCATTTCAGACATTCGACGTCGCGACTGAAATAATCTTGTCCGTCCAGCTCAAGTTTTCGTGGAGGTTGGATCCATAACGTTGGTTTGGTGATTTGTTTCGAGTAGGGATTTTCCGGCGCTGGGTATGTATGGAGCGGGAAGAGCGAAAAGAACTTGCGGATTGGTTCTGGAATTGCAAATACGGAATTGGTGGTGCTCATGGTCGTTTTCGTTTTCAAGGTCCTGCCGTTAGGACGTGGGAATGTAGATGTTCCAATCGTTACAGGACGAATTCCGGACACCTAACGAGAGCCCCTATGACTTTATCTCATGAGATAACATTGAGATAAGATGAAAAAATAGAAAGAGATAAGATATCATATACTACAAGCACCAATACAAGTCAGGCATCGATGTCTAGCCCTGGTACTGGGAGATCTGAGCCTGGACTGCACTAATCAAGCCAGCCAAAAATTACCGGCCATTTAAAAACCGGAAACTGAGTGAAAAACAGTGCTCTAACCCTAAAAATAGCAAAATTTAATGTCAAAAAGATCACATGACCGACGCAGGGGTTGAACCTGCAACCTCCCGCTATCAGGTTCAACCCCTGGGTAGGGCCAGAACCATATCGTAGGCGGACGCGCTGCCATTGCGCCAGACGGCCGTTGTGATATCCCGAGAGATTAAAGTAACGAGGCATGCAAAAGCTAAACCAACACAATAGCGCCGCTTTTCACAAGCTCTTTCGCTCTGCTGATACCGTACGAACCATGACTTCGAATCAATCCAGCATCGAAATTACCTACTCCTTCGACCTTCCTTCCGGCGTCACCTCTCCGGCGTCGTCAACGTCTCAATCGTCGACACATACATACTCCTTCGACTTGCAGAAAGAGGCCGGAAACAGTAGCGCATACTATGACTCCTTCCTCGACGCACTGGAAAAGGCGAGGGAAGTCACCGGCAAAGACCTGACCGCCTGGAGAGATGCGGTCGGGGATGCAGAGAAGAATAAGGAAGCGGCGTTGAAAAAACCACCGTCTGATGAAGATGA
>WSTX01000365.1:0-10661 GCA_019633405.1 Tulasnella sp. 408 | reverse complement strand
ACGGGAACGGATGTTCCACCTGGACAAACCTGCGCGTTGACCCAGCTTTCCTAGAGCACATTAGGATAAGCATCGAGACATAGAACGCTGCTTTGAAATAGATGATCCCCTCATTAATTGTGTTTTGAACGTCCATTTACAAGGTTCCCCCGATCTCAGTACCAATAACCATTGGCCTCAAGGAAGATATCATACTGGCATTTACTATACGAGTTTCGGGAATCAACTACCACGACGACTGAAGAACCAATAGAGGTTCTGCCGGTAACGAAAACGGATTGCCAGCGTTAGACCGCTTCAGCAAATAACCTCTTTGAATAATGAAGACTGTGAGTCGAGCTTAAGTTCGACTTGTAATGATACGGAACACATACCACAGAGCTCGGGGATACGCTCGCAGTCCGTTCGACCAGCAAAAAGTCTCCTTGTACCAACAGAAGTACCATGCTGTGTAATCCTCTATTCTGGTCATACCAAGAAGCGATGAGCTCGTTACCCGAGCCAATAGACCTGGAATGAGACATTAAACCGGCGGTAAATCAACTCTTTAGTCTTACATAACAGGCCGGTCCGAGCGCGTACCAAACCGAAGTTTCATAGGTATCTTTATTACGGGTAGGTATCAATGATTCATCTTGACTTGGAACAGGAGGACTTCCTGGCGGCGCTATTTCCAATACATGCGCTCATGAGCCTGGGATCGTTGACAGCGGAGTGGCATTGTCCTCACCATATCGAGTTGCAGCGAGCCAGCCACCTTCTTCATCCGAAACTTCCTGTAAAAACAAGGTGGGCCATATTATTCTCGATAGTTAATTCTAAATTGATTGTTCTGAACTCTGACAAACCCCAGAGCAACCGATGACGCCCTTGCCCGGTTGGGTTCTTGATGAGACGTCGTCGCCTCTGGAAGAGTATGTGAGTACTGTATTCCAACAAGTCGTGCTTATTGGAGGCCGAGGCAAGACTTTCTATATAGTTTACAAGGGGGTAGAGGGGGAAGACCCTGGGCGAACCGTTCTGCGTTGGTCGCGCGATGATGCGCTTGGAGTGACTTGAACTTTTCTTGCTGGCGGTCAATATTTCGGTTGATGTGATGACCTCTGCGGGCCGAGATACCAACATGACGACTTCGCCTTTCTTGTCTCACGTGACCCAGCACGGACAAGATGGCGAATGTCACGTAAAAGATTCTCTGAAGGAGTGATCTCATCCCGTGAGCTCGGAGAAGAGAGAGTCGCTCACTTCTTTGTAGGTTGAATGAAGATGTAGAGAGAGCGTTGGTTGAGATTTGCATAGGCGGAATTGGGATCCTGCTGACCCAAATAGCGGAACAAATTAAAAAAGACCGCCAACCCGGGGCGCCCGGAGGTGCCTAGCATTTTGGGGCCGATATCTCAGGGTTATTTTAGTGGAAGGAAGACAGGGTATTAGGCGTTGGTCTGCCGCCGGTGCTCGATGGAGACCCACCTTTGGCAGTCCAAGATCTTAGCCCCCCCCCGAAGCCCTCCAGTAGTGGTGACAGGGAACCTGTGACTGGGGTGTAGTAGCCGGCACGAAAATCTTCTTAATGGCCGGCTACCTAGTTCTTTTGTTGCAAGCGGCGCGGGAGGGCGCGGGTTTGTAATGCGATAAACCGTTCATTCCGTTCATTCGGGCGCCACCATTTTTAGACCAGAGAACACGTGGCCAAGCTCTAGGCTCACCTCTTCACAGATGCTTCGAATGACGCTGAGACGGATCTGCACGAATCGAAAGCAAGAAGGATCGAAAACCCTGAACGTGGCTCCGAAAACCTTAATCATGAATGCAACCGGAGAGTTATGCATGGAGCTTTCAATTCATCCTTGCTCATTTACATGACGCCAATAAACGGTAACATTATGATGTACACTGCGAGCTTGCAATAACAGACGATGAATCGAAACAAAGGGGAAGGTTAAATCGCTCCTTCCATTCAATAGCGGACCAGGTCACAATCGATTGTAATTTAGAGCTATATTATATACCATACCCGCATAAACGTCGAGATGCTAGGAAGACACGGCATTCGGGAATGTTTGCCGTCGGTCGTCTGTTCCATCTGAAGCTTCCCGCTGCGCAACCATCAAGGGGGCGCAAGGATGATGACAAACCCTGTCTCCTCGAAGAGATCTTCTTCCACCATCAGCCGCTGGTACCCATGACGCAAGTCGTTGGGTAGGAACTTTAGGCCATATCGTGCCCAGTAACACGGCTGAATAGCAGGCTCCGCGTCTGGCACGTACTTTAGATGGACAGACCCGAGGCGAGGAAACCTTGGTCCAAGGTCTTTGATCAAGAAATCCTTGATATAGCCCAAGTTTCCCTCCACGACATCCGCCGACATGTCCCTAATATCTAGAGGTCGGAGGCTATCCGTCGACAACGTTGGAATAGCCATGATAGACCCCGGAGTGCACTAGGGCCAAGGGGGCAGTTCCGCTGAGCGAATCGTGAATGTTGAGTGAAATGCTGGATTTCAGTCCTGCTAGATCTAGGACGCGTTTGACGAGTTCGAATAATCGGTCTGAACGGCCGGCGTTGTTGCTGCTGAACCCGATCTCGAACCTTGTTCCCTCCTCATCATCGAGGTCCCATAGAGGCACACGGACCCTTCCAGGACGTTTTCGTTCAAGTCAAGTGGTTATCTCCCACTCGCTGAAATGTCTTCCCTTGATCGAATCTCCGGGCCCGTAAGCTCTTGGCACATGAGTAAAGTTGTACAGTATATGCATTGCCAACGGCTCCATGAATGGGAGTAAGTCGGGCCGTGGCATCGGTGACGAAGTGACATAGCTCCTCCGATTAATAGCCCTCGATCGGGAGGGCCCAACGTAGGCTTGAGGCTCCGCTCCCACATTTCGAAATTCTTAAGATACACAACAGAGACTGATAACGGCCAGTTCTCTCATCGGTGATAGCATTGGAAAGATACGAACGGCGCAAGCGAGCTACTTGGCAGCTAAGGCTCTCGCCACCGGAGTAGATAAAAACCCAGAACTTGGCTCCTACTGAGCTTCATGAGATGCCAAGTCTCTTGAAGAAGGTTTAAGGTATCACATTCCCGAACCATCTGGCCGAGGTCACCCCGAGCGACCTATGGCTTGGCGACCTTTCAGCCACGGTGACAGGACGGCATAGTTTATGGTGTAACAGATGCCCAACAGCAGTGCTTCCTTCAGTCTTTCTGCTGCTGCGTGAGAGTAGGTAATACTCATGTATCTAGGCTCTAGTGATCAATTTCCCTGATCAGGTGTTCTCGAGCTGACCTCTTTTCCCCGAGAATATCCGAGGCGAGCATATAAATGCAAAGCGGTGTTGGATGTCTTTCTGCAGGAAATCGCCGCAAGCCATGTATAAGCTCTTCGCTCTCGTTGCTGTCGCCGCGTCCGCCTTCAGCGTTGTCGGCGCCCTGGTTCCGGTCTGGGGTATCTGCGGTGGTGCTGGGTACACAGGAGAGACGAACTGCACACCCCCATCGACATGTGTTGTCCTTAGCCAGTGTGCGTAGGACGGTCATTCCCTGTGCCCAAGTGTTGCTAAGACATTCATGGTAGGGTTTAGCCAATGCTTAATCCAATCCACAACCGTGACATCATCTTCCACCACAACCAAGACGACACTCACGACGACTACAAGTAGCCCCAAATCAACCACCACTACAACACCGACCAAGACTACTACCACCTCATCAACCGTTTCGTGCTACACAAATCTCCCTGTTTTTAGTGCAGCGCCCGTTCGAGCCAACACTACATCTACAGCTGTCACGGGATTATACCTGCACCGTCGTAGTGGTGAGTTGATGCTCCTTCCCTTCCCCGCCGTATTTATTTGAGCCCCTTTATCTACACAAGATGGAAAGGCTGTTCTCAACAAGAACATCGCTGGCATTCCGCTTTGGTGGACTGCTCCGGGAACCCTCGCTTTGCTCGAGGCATCTGTGACGGCGAATGGGAAATTCTGCCAACTGAAGGATTACTTAAACGTCCTTCCCGACTCTACATCTCCATCCTCTTCATACAAGCCTCTTGAATTCTCCCTTGGCGCTCCGATCAGCGATTATTGGTCAAGCATTCGCCTCTCAGTCACCGCGGCAAGTCCGTGGGGTGCTCAGTCGTGGTTCTTGGCTTGTCCGACATCCGTCACGGACGAGTACCTGGTCTACCTTCAGACGGGAACGGATGTTCCACCTGGACAAACCTGCGCGTTGACCAAGCTTTCCTAAAGCACATTATAATACACATCGAGGAAATAGAATTCTGCTTTGAAATGGGTGATCCCGTCATCAGTTGTGGTTTGAACGTCCACCTTTTACATGGTTTTCCCCAATAACCGTTGGCCTCTAGGATGATATTATATTGAATCTTGTTCCTATTACCATATTCCGATATAGGATCAATGTCTGAAATAAACGATAGTAATACATAACGTAACTAAGACGAAATGCTAGGAAGGCTTTAATGCTCTACACATGCTCCGGCTCGGGTTCAAGACCCCTCCATAATAGGCCGGGATCAAGGTTTGAAAACTGAAATAATCATACTCGCTTCCTCGAAAAGATCTCCTTCCACCGTAGTTTGGCCATAAACTTGGTCTAAGTTGTTGAGCAGGGACTCCAGTGTATGTTGCGCCCAGGCACAGTGTTGAATAATGGCTTGAGAATCTGGTATATATCTTAGCTGCACCGAGCTAAGATGAGGAAACCTGGGTTCAAGGTCGTCGATCAAAAAGTCTTTGACGTAACCTAGATAGCCCTCCGCGACATTCGCTGAGACATTGGTGATGTCGAGCTGCCGCAGGATCTCGGCCGACAAGATCGGAACAGCCATGATGGGCCCAGTCCGGAGCCAATAGGGGCCATTCCACTGAGGGAATCGTGAACGTCGAGTGAAATACTGTTAGTTTGGCCAGTAAGGTCGAGGACACGTTTAACGAAGGTCCCGAGCTGATCCCAGCGGCGTGGATTGCTACTGCTGAATCCAATATGGAACCCCATTTTCTCCTCTCCATTCAAGTCCTGCGAGGTTTTTCGCCCCTCCCAAGACATTTCTCCTGAGGTTGAATGATGACGGATGTCGAGGGATGTGCGTGGCTGGGTTGCCAACGTCTTCTCGACGATTGGAACAACCTTTTGAGCGAGCCTTTGGCCCAGGAGCTCCACGGTGGCGAGGGTACGGAGATGTAACTTGTCGCAGGCGCGAATGTCGATGAGGTACAACAGGTTGGTAAGACCCGTATGTTCCAAGAACTCCACGAGGGTCAAGTCCTTTAGTTGGGGGAGAAAGAGGCCTTCATCACTGACTGTGGGCGCCGGGAGGTGGTCCAGCCATCGAATGTTGACAAGGCTGAGCGCACGAAGGCTGGTAGAGCTTCCGAGGAACGCGGTTATTTCGGTGTACCTCATGCGTGTGCCATCCGCCAAGCTAAGGCTAACGAGACCCGGAAATGCAGTCGGGTCAAACCGGCCCGGGACGTTCTTCAATCCGAGATGCTGAAGTCTCTTCTGCTCGCCGCCGAGCAGGTTCAGGCGACGGTTTACTTGAGCCCTCAGAGAGGGTACCATTGGCAGTGCGAGGGAATTTGACCACGGCGCAGCCGTGACCGTGACAAACAGCGACCGAAGGTTGGGACTTGGGGACTCGAGAGCCGTCGTTAAGCTCGCCAATGATTCTGGGGTAACCTCCATATCCATCCTTTCCCACTGGGCTCTCTGAGGTTTGATCAATCGAAGGAACTTGTGGAAATCTTGCCACTGTTCCTCTGGCGACGAGGGTTCGATGGACCTGTTGGGCTTTGGACTGTAGTAGACGGAAATATGATAGGCAGTAGCTTGTTGCAAGGAGTACTCGGTGAAGCCACTTGGGGAGGTGGGGTGGATTTTGGTCCAGAGTTCGGGAAGGCTGTTGATGACGTCACGCGAACGTCGTCCCAGCCAATACAGCTTATGCAACATCTTCACGTATGCCTCAGGAGACGACAACCCTTCGAAGCATGCTTTAAGTACCCGCTCCATTATTTCGAACGGAAGGTCGTTGAATCGCCCTGTAGAACGTGGTCTCAATTGTGAAAGGCGATTGAGCGTGGTAGGGTGTGGCGATGACGGCAGTCGGCGTGGTGATGAGACGCCCTCCAATCGTCGCTTCTTTAGTGCTGGTTTATGCAAAGTTTGACCTATTTTCGGATCGACTACAAGGTCCAGAGACGTGGTCAAACCCCGTTCATAACGTATTTAGAAGCACATACCCTGGCTACCCTGGTTGGGGCTTGCCGAAGTATCTAGGCCACGAGAAGGACACAGAGGGACGTGAACAAGAGCCACGAGACTCCACAATGAAAGAAATCTTACCCAGCGTCTCGTTCCTGAGGTGCCTCGTTAGCTCCCTCATCAACCTGTTCGTTTCCTCCTTGTCCTGTGCATCTTCTCCAACTTCCCTGCATAGAAAATTGCCAGAGCTCTGAGAATTGAGGCGAAGCTTGAGATCTTCCTTCCCGATATCAAGGCCTCGGACCCAATAGGTGTCTTTATCTTCGTCATGGATAACGAGGGCGTGGCTGCGTCAGGTAGCCTCAATCTAACAAGCGTACGAGAAGCGCATCACAAGAGAGACCTACCGAGGACCGACTGCGTCTAGAATGCGCTTCATTTCAAACTCAGGGCCCACTTGACTGGGAACCACCGTAACTGTCTGGCCGACGGAGCGAAGCATCTTGGCCCGGTCGGCCTTATTGGTCAAGCGTGTCGGTTGCGACGAAGACCTTCTCATGATGTTGCGAACTTTGGTGGAGAGGGGTGATAGGATACGTGGTCTATGGAGCAGAGAAAAGAACTCAAAAGTCCTTTAACGCGAACAACCGCTGGGCCAGATCGCGACCAACTAGCACATGAAATTTAATCCACAACCAAGTGAGCTAGATGGGTTACGACGACGAAATAACTTCGTTCAGAATGTTCCATGCGCTCTGAAAGCGCCGAAAGCGTGAAAGCGTTGGATCGTCGATCGACTGTTGTCGGGCCACGCCAATGTCCGGAGGGAAGAAACAACCCCCCCCGGAGGTGCGACTAGACCACCACTGACGTCGCAAATTAGAAACGAGTTCGCGTAAGCTCACTCTATACACACTCAGGCGCGAACAATTTCCATGACGTATGGTATGGCTTTCCGTGACCGAGCACGTGACAGCCAACAGGTTTAAAACCAGTCCATCGGCCCTTTTGCTTTCGACCTCCACTTTTCCTCTCCCACCACCCCCAAGATACGTCTCTCTTCATCTATCCCCTGACAATGCTTTTCTGCTTCGCGTTCTGCCTTCACAGGTCTCCGATGCGACTAGTGGCCTGCTCTGGGTTTGTTGGTCAGTGTCTGCCTCCCTCGTGCCTCTTTCTACTCGAAGCTAAAATTTTCACTCTCAGCGGTTGCCAGACCAGGCTTAGGACATAACTTCGCTACAATCTGGGTCGGCTCCCGGTCAGACGACCGCCTTAGTTAAAACCCGAGCGTCGATTTTAGATATATTTTCCTTTCTCGTGCCGATTTTTATATCTTCACGATGGACGTCGTGGGGGTCTTGAGGTCGATGGTCAGGGCACTTTACTGCTCGTTCTTCCTTTCCTTTTGGGGCTCGAAAGTCGTGCGCGGGCCTCCTCGTGGTGAGCCCTGGTAACGCTTCTGGATCAGGAGCGGCGAAACCGCGTACGCATCGGCATCGATTTCTATTCCGCCTAGCTAAGTCACAATCTAAATCACTTGGCCAGCCATTCGATTCGAGCTGATACCTTTGCTCTTATGCTCTAATAGTCCCATGGTCGTTGCTCCGGTGTCCCGATAGGATCCTGGTCTAACCTGTGGGCTGCTCTGGATATGTTGGTACGTCGCCCATCCATGCCCCCGTTGCGCTCGACGGCCAAACCTTTTGACATCCCTGTTTTTCGCAGCGGTTACCAGACCAGGCTTAGGACAGAACGCGGCTACAATCTGGGTCGGGCTACCATATCAGTGAATTGGCCAGTAAAACGCCCACTAGACGTTACGCATGGCTAAAGTTATCATATCTCGTGCCGATTTTTATGTCTCTGCGACGGGCGTCGTGGAGGTTTTGCGGTCGATGGCCAGAGCACTTTATTGCTCGTTTTCTCTTCTCTTTTTGGGGCTCGAAGTCGTGCGCGGACCTCCTCGCGGTGAGCCCTGGTAACGCTTCTGGATAGGAAGCGGCGAACATGCGTACGCATCGGCTTCGGCTTCTATCCCGCCTAGCTAAGTTACAATCTCAACCACTGCGACTCGAGCTGATACCTTTGCTCTTACGTTCTAATAGTCCCACCGGTCGTTGCTTCATTGTCTCGACGGGATCGTGGCCAAACCTGTGGGCTGCTCTGGATTTTGTTGGTACGTCCATCCCGAGACGCGCCCATTGCACCCCGACGGCCACTAACCTTCTAATATCCCTTCCGCAGCGGTTACCAGACCAGGCTTAGGACAGAACTCAGCTACAATCCGGGTCGGCTACGTATCCGTTGATCAGCCAGTGAAACTCCCGATAGACGTACGTATGGCTAAAGTCGCAGCATTCTCGTGCCGATTCTTTGTATCTTCACGATGGGCGTCGTGGGGGTTCTTGAGTTCGATGGCCAGAGCACTTTACTGCTCGTTTTGCTTCTCTTTTTGGGGCTCAAAGTCGCGCGCGGGCCTCCTCGTGGCGAGCCCTGGTAACGCTTCCGGCCGGGACGGCTTTTCGGAAGCGGCTAGACTGCGTGCGCATCCTCGGCGGCGGCCTGTGTTCTCCTCAGCTAAGTTACGTTCCCTATCGCTTGGTAGTTCCGTTCGTTTACGTTTCCTGCAGGTCACGCACTGCGGTTCGCATCCTGGGCGGCGCCGAGAAAGGCTGGTCGCCAAGAGCGCTCCCGGAAGTGGCTTCTCGGAGGCGAAAGCAAACGAGCGCGTGTAGTATATCCCCATGTCTACTTATCTATTGTCACCTATTATGTATATTTGGACCCCGCCAAAGCTCGGATGAACGATCGCGGGGCGGACGCGAGTTGTGACTGATTGTGCCCAGCGTCAACGTTGTCCGGCGGCGTTGTGTTGTCTCAAGGCCAGCCCTCAGCCAACCAATTGCAACCAAGCTGTGTGTGCCAAGCGTTGGGTGTTGTCGTACATGAACGTAAGGTTTTCTGATGGTGATTACCAAGAAGTCTGTTTGCGCCAAGTCCACTCCGCTCCAGTGGGGGCGTTGGAACCAAACTTGGCGTGACTGTTGGGAACCACGTGGCTTGACAAATCCCGAGCGGGCTAGACTGTTTCCCGGCAATGCATCGCCCAACCCCGGTGCTGCTAAGTTTAGCGACGGTCATGGATCGTCGTCGACGGGAGAGGCGAAACCGAGAGCAATTAAGCTGATGGCGCAGATGATTTGGTGAGCCGACGGGTGGCTCGGACAGATGACCCAGCAGCTCCACTGCCCAACAACGTTAAACGAGGCAGTGTGCATAGTGCACCGCTGTTCCCCCTCATTTCGCGATAGCCGCTTTTTCTCACAGCTTTCCGTGTGGCGTCATCCAGGGCGTCAGATCTGCAGCTATTCCAAGCCTCTTGAACATCTGGGAGCCTCGGGCTTACGATCTCTGGCCCAAAACACGTTGTTCAAATCCATATATAACCCACCAACATCCCACTTTCTTTCATTCCATTCCCCCCTCCTCTCTCTCTCGTCCGTCCCCTTCTATTCACCCCTCAACCCGCTCACCCAAACTCATTATGATCGCCTCCGCTCTGTTTACGACCCTCTCGCTCGCGGCGCTTGCTGCTAGCGCTCCGACCAAGCGTGAAAACCAACAATACTATGGTCGTGCCCTCGCCATCGGTAACGGTATTGAAGTGCACCTCGAGTTCTGGGGAGCTCCCGGTGGTTCAGGTCCCACCAAGGTCACCGTCAAAGGCGCAGGTCTCTACGATAACGAGCTCGAACCTTACCTCTACCACATCCACACCAACCCAGTCGGAAAGGAAAGGAACTGCACAGTTGTGAGTCTACCTTCCTTGGCACCTACGTAACGTCAAGGTTCGGGATCTGCGCCCCAAACATGTGCACTGACTTGCGCTTCCTGTTGTCTCTCGGATCCATCCTTTTGCGGCTGTTCGCAATTCCGGCATTGTTACACTTTGGGGAAATTTAGGCGCTCGGACATCTAGACCCTCTTCACCTCACGGACTCGTTGGTCTGCGACCCTGCATTCCCAGAGTATTGCCAAGAGGGTGATCTATCTGGCAAGCACGGCAAGCTGAACGGCACCTCCTCGGGCGAAATCGACTCTTTCAGCTACGAGGATGACTATATTCGGTGGTACCCTCGTGAGTCCTTATTCCTTCCTATCACAATCTTCCCGAGTGCTCACCTCGTGCCCCATCAGAGGACCTTTCCATCCTCGGTCGCTCTGTTGTCATTCACGCTGCGAACAAGACCCGTCTCGCGTGCGGTGACATCATTTCCGTTATCGACGGCACTGCTACCGAAGATGGGCACCCGACCTACAAACCTTCCACATACGTTACCAACTACCCGAGTGCTGCCATTCCCAACCCCCCTCAAGTCGTCACTCCCTTCGTCGGAGAGGAGTTCCCTGATGACAAGACCCTTCAAAA
>WSTX01000364.1:0-10685 GCA_019633405.1 Tulasnella sp. 408 | reverse complement strand
CATTACTCGGGCTTGGCGACGCCCTGAGAGCGCAGTCCAAGTACATCGAAGCAGAGGCGTCTTACGCTGAAGCGCTGGCCATCTACAAGACCATCGGGTCCGACATGGGTAGAGCGAACGTATTGAAAGGGCTTGGCGAGGTCCGGAGAGCGCAGTACAATTACATCGAAGCAGAGGCGTTTTACGATGAAGCGCTGGCCATCTACAAGACCATCGGTTCCGACATGGGTCGAGCGAACGCATTGCTCGGGCTTGGCGACGCCCTGAGAGCGCAGTCCAAGTACATCGAAGCAGAGGCGTCTTACAATGAAGCATTGGTCATCTACAAGACCACCGGGTCAGAACTGGGTCGAGCGAACGCATTGCTCGGGCTTGGCGACGCCCTGAGAGCGCAGTCCAAGTACATCGAAGCAGAGGCATCTTACGCTGAAGCGCTGGCCATCTACAAGACCATCGGTTCCGACATGGGTCGAGCGAACGCATTGAAAGGGCTTGGCGAGGTCCGGAGAGCGCAGTCCGAGTACATCGAAGCAGAGGCGTCTTACGCCGAAGCGCTGGCCATCTGCAAGACCATCGGCTCCGACCTGGGTCAAGCGAGCGCATTAGAAGGGCTTGGCGATGTCCGGAGAGCGCAGTCCAAGGACATCGAAGCAGAGGCATCTTACGCCGAAGCGCTGGCCATCTACAAGACCATTGGTTCCGACACGCGTCGAGCGAGCGCATTGCAAGGGTTTAGCGGCGCCAGGATAGCGCAGTTCAAGTACATCAAAGCAGAGGCGTTTTACTCTGAAGTGCTGGCTATCTGCAAGGCCATGGGGGACGACCTGGGTCGAGCGAGCGCATTGCAAGGGCTTGGCCACGTCCGGAGAGATCAGTCCAAGTACATTGAAGCCGAGGCATCTTACGCTCAAGCGCTGGCCATCTACACGACCATCGGGGACGACGTGGGTCGAGTGAACGCATTTCAAGGGCTTGGCGAGGTCCAGACAGCGCAGTGCAAGTATATCGAAGCAGAGACGTCGTACGCTGAAGCGCTCGCCATCTGCAAGGTCATCGGGTCCGACGTGGGTCGAGCGAGCGCATTAGAAGGGCTTGGCGATGTCCGGAGAGCGCAGTCCAAGTACATCGAAGCAGAGCCATCTTGCGCCGAAGCGCTGGCCATCTCTAAACACATGTGACAGGATCTAGGCCGGATTCAGCCTTCCCTTGGTCTGGCGGGGACTTGGATCCACCAGGCAAGGCATGCGGAGGCAAAGGCATTAATTGAAGATGCGGCCTCAATATCAGAACGAATCGACACGCTTGGGGCATGAACACTTCAGAAATGCTTCTCCACAAGATCCTCGAAGCGGAGGGATCGCCCAATAACCCACCACCCTCCGCTCTACCCACTTCAACGCATGCTTGAGGATAGCGCTCCGCGTAACTCCCTGCCGGAAGCCGAGGAATCCTCAGCTGCTTTGCCGTAGCACTCTCTTATAGACCCCTTGTAGACTACTTCGTCACCATACTCGTTCCATTCTCAGATTTATTGTAGATCGGGTTATCTGAGTAACTATCACCTGTAACCTTTTTGTGAGCGTGCTTCCAGTCTTTTGCTGACATCTTCGATGTGTTCACGGTTGCAATGCGGATAGCTTTCAACACTGACTCATCTCCCTTGAGCGTTCTGTCCCTTCGATAGGCAATCGCGGATCGAGCCCGCAAACGAGAGGACACCACTCTACCCAAACCAATTAGGGCATGGTAACATCGAGGTACCATAAACAGACTTGCACGTGTGCATGCCGAATTGTGCATATGCGAAAGCGAAGATGGAAACGAGGTACCCAAGCTGTGATGTGCGGTTCGTTACGTCGAACAGTCCGTGAGATCGAAGGACCCTGTTCCATTAGTCGCCGTTGGCAAACGCTGAAGTCTCGATGGCCAACAACACTCGCTCAAAGGGTAAAAACGCCCCTCCAGGCGCGTTCCCAGCGACCTTCTCTTCCCCTTCAAAGTCATCGTCGTCCTCTCTACCCGCCCCATCCTCATCGTCTTCGCTCCCCAGTTCAAGTTAGAACACGCCTTGCAATCTATCTGACGTCGAACGCATCACTTCCAACTTTCGCAACCTCAACCTGAAGCGATTTTATCCTCGGCACCAGCGGCTCGGAGGACGGTGGTGGCGCTCAGTACGGAGGCTAGCAACACTAAGGGAGTTCTAAGGAAGCAGCAAGGCGGAGGGAATGGCAACACCAATAACAACGGGCACAAACGCCATCGTTCGCTCCTTCGGGACCCGCCGACAAAGTTGGACTCCTCGTCGAAGCACTACAGCAAGCGGCAGGAGGGAGCACCGCACGACCAAAGAGGAAAGGCAAGGGACCGGCGGATAGTAACCACTAACCTCAACCTCACCAGTAACAACACCGGCAGACACCTCCAGCACGTCTCGTCATGAAACCGCCGAGGAACTGGGACGAAAAATGGACCTCCTCAGCGTCTAATTGGAGGAAAGACGCGACTCCTTCAGCCATTGAAGTGCAGTCCTCCGACAGCGACGCGAGGAACGACAAGTCCAAGATTGCCAGGCTAGAAAAGGAGATTGTAGCATTGAAACGAGTGAGCACCCACACCTCTTTTGCACGTTACCCGTCTACACGAACCCAAGCTCACGATGCGCGGTATTCTCAGCAACTCGCTTCCCCACAATGGAGCGCGTCGACCGAATTCGCGACCTGATACAGACCGACTTAAGAGGATGAGCCTTCAGGACGTCCCCACCCACGGAGGACTTCTTCACCTTGACACTGCCTCGGGTGTTCTTCTTCCCACTTTAGGAAGTCGCCAACCAGGCAGCCGAAAGACAAACGCTCAAGACGAAAAATAATGAAGTTTGTGTTTGGCATGTCCCTTTCGTCGATCTCGGCGTTTCTCTCTAACCAAGCGATCGCCAGGCATAGGCACAATCCAAGCTATCCGCCGTCGAAGAAGGCTCAACTGCCAGATCTGCGCCTTCGTGATGCACAAGCTGTACGCGTTGAGCCCATGCGGACATGTAGACCGTCTTACCCGCCTCCAAGAGTGATTCCAATCTCAGCGGGAGAACGACGATGAGAGGTTCGCTACGACCCTCAATTAGGAGGAGCAGGAGCGTGTGGATTGGGTGGAGCTTGTTGTCGACCGACAAGCTGGACGTGGACGGAGCGGCGCACATCAACGCAATGCTAAGGGATACGAGGTATACACTGTATAGATAGGTAGAGGTGCCTGCAGCAGGAGGAATACATTTATGCACTGTCTGAAGATGCATAATGCAAAGTATGCACCATGGTCCTCGTAGCGTAATAAAACATTCTAAGGTCTCAGCACATTCCGACGACTCGCGTCCGCTAACGCAATCCGGCATCCCTCAAAACAGACCATTCCACAGCAGGTTGCCCGAAGCCTTTCGACCGCATGATATCCTTCAACTTCAACACCTTCCGCATCTTCAACGTATTGAAACTATCGAGGTAACTTCGCAATGTTAACGACTGCGCTGGTGGGTATTTCAACACGATGTAATGAAGTTTTGCCTTGGGAGATGATTTTCCTGTGTTTGAACCTTGGATGTGGTGCGGTGGACGGAAAGGAAGTCGCGATCTCCAGAGGGACCGTGACCTTCCTCCGGCATGCTCGTAAACGAAAGTGGAATGCTCCCTGGGATGGACTTCTTCCTTATAACGCTCAACCGCGACCACAATAATAACAGGTCTCCGGGCGTCCAAACGATTCGGTGCTCGGCTCCGTGAGCTTGAGAAGCAGCGACGACACTCTGGTCCCTAACTTCCTCCACCATTGAATCCGGTGGGGCGACCATCCCCGACGGTACTAGCACGCTTCAAGGTAGTTTGTCGTAGGCCGGAATAACCCACGAGGAACGCTTGTGGCGCTTCGAAAGTAGTTGTTCCGCGTTTGGAACGGATTGGTGTCACAATACGCCGTGTGGTTTGATCGCTGACAGCGGACGGCGAGGTTTGCGCACGTCGTCTAGCCACGGTATGCAAGTTGGCTGATCTCACATCAGTGAACGTGAAGCACAGTACCAAGGAAAGGCCGGCCTCCTTCAGGTAAAAAAGACTCGACGTTGAACGTTCGTTTTGCTTTGGTCTCAGCGGGGCGGGGGGTGCGCGGGGTTGAAACATGCATGCGCAACTCCGAGTTCATCCGGCGGCAAAGGTACAGATACGCTCTTGACTCGCTTGAGGGTTCCGTTTAAGCTTGATATGCATTCCCTTGCCCTGGCTCAGTCTCCCCCCGAGCTGGTTCTGACCGTTATGAGTGTAACTGTCATGTATCTGGTACAGAGCTTCTGCGTATCCGAGTTCCACGCCCATAGTGATATTGGATAGGGTATTTCACTATACATCGATGCCTCGAAGATGAGAAGTAGCGTGACGGAGGCGTGACGGAGGTGTGGCGAGCGGTTTGAGGCGAAGACGGCTTGTGAAGGTAGGGGGGTTTCTTGAGATGTTCAGGCACGTAGGACTCCGAAACCCTGACGTCATTCCGCCCTGCCGCTTCCTCTCTCCTCCCTTAGACGCGCAAGTCCTGTGTTGTCTTGACTATTTGGGCGCGGTTTTCGTCATGACCTTGTCACAAGAATCGCCAGTTCCCTCTCAAGAACCCTAGCACAGTAGGCTTCTGCCTGCTGGCCTGTATCCCAGGAAGAGTAGCGGGCATTCCACTACACATCGATGCCCCGAAGATGAAAAGTACCGTGACGGAAGTGTGCCGGAGGCGGGCCGAGTGATTCGAGGCGAAGACGGCGAAGAATGTTCAGGCACGTCCTCCAAACCCTGACATCATCCCGCCCCTGCTGCTTACCTCCAGCCCTTCAGACCGCCAAGTCCTCTGTTGTCCTGACTATTTGGGCGCGGTTCTCGCCACGACAGGAATCGCCAGCTCGGAATAGTATCCGAAAGCAACGTGGAGTCTTGAGAATATTGCTGTCAGGTGGGTTGTGTGTTTCAGGTTTGGTACGGAGACGCCGACTTGTAACGTGAATCTGCGCCTGTGCGCCTTAGCATGAGCCTCCGTTTCCTACTTCAATAAGTCCAAGGCATCGCTTAAAAAGTGATACCAAACGTAAAGATAGGACAACCGCGTGGCGGCTGCCCTCCACTCAAACTTCAGCTCAACCATCGCCTGTCCGACCGCACCCACTGGGAGCTGCCGCCAGGGGAAGAACCAGGCATTGATAAAGGCAGCGACGAGCGCTGGTTGGAAGGCTCGGGACCTTTGACCTCGCGGCTTTCGCGAGGCGGCGGTGCCGCACTTGCAAGCAAACGTTAACCACACACCCCAACGGTAACACCACACAATCCACAGACCTTCCCTCAATCGCTCTCTCTAGTGTAATACCGAGTCCTCAATGCGCCGGGTCGCGAAGTCTTCAACGAGGTCAACAGATCTACCGGCTATAGCGCCATCCAACACGGGAGATGGTCGCCCCAACCAAAACCGCGATGCTCGCACGGAAGCCTCACACCCTCCACACCTGGAGGATCCAGGGGAAAACCAGGCGCCAAAAGAAATAGACACAAGAAAGTCGAAGCGAATCAAATTGTCTGCGGTGTGTATCAAGTAACGCGGTCTTCTCCACCCCTGTTTCTTACTTGTCCTTTACTGTAGCGAGCACTCGAGCTTTTGACATCTTTATCAGGGAAACGGATATCCATCACCGATGTCAAATTCAGTCAGAAGAACTCTCAAGACGGCGGTACTTTCGCCGATGTTGTAGCAGCTACGCTGGTCGTTAGGAGCAGCAGCGGTCGGGGAGGAAGAAAAGTAGCCGTAAAGAAGCTACGACTGATTGATGGCACGACCGAGGAAAAGTTGTTTAGTGTAAGTTTATTCGTTTCAAGTTGGTGGTGCTTTCGATGGAACTTAGCGCAATCCTGTCCAGGCCCTTGTCCACGAGCTCCGTGTTTTGGCCAGGTTATCTCATCCGAACGTCGTGGAGATCATCGGATTTGTTGAGGACGTGGAAAATCGCATCGCTTGGTTGGTTTTCCCGTGGGAGGAAAATGGAAACCTTCGCCAGTTCCTTCGTTCTGCGACCTGGGAGCTCCCTGAACGGGTGTCGCTAGTATGTCGCTGTAGACCTGGCTTACTTTCGGTGTCTCGCTAATGTTAAACGCATTTCAGATTGCCGATGTCACAGCTGGTCTGGAATATCTTCACTCTTGCCAGCCTCCCATCCGCCACGGTGATCTGAAATCGGTGCGCCCCGCGGCATACTTGTCTTTACCACAGCTCCTGAAATCCACTATCGCTCAGCTGAACATCCTTGTCAACTCGTCCTATCGTGCTGTCATCACCGACTTTGGCTCGGCCCGTTTCCTCAAGCTCGAAGCCACCCCAGCATCCTACATCTCCGAGTCGACGAGATCGAACGAAAGTGCTGGAATTACACTTACCCTATCTAATGGCACACTCACGTTGACGGGACCGGGTTGCTCGGCTCGTTGGGCGCCACCCGAAGTTCTCAATGACGGCCCGTTGGATCTGGCGAGCGATATTTGGGCTCTAGGTTGGATTGCTTGGGAGGTGAGGCTGCCGGCTTGAGCAAGGCGAATTGATGTCAGCCCCACTCATTCGTCCTGACTCAGGCTATCACGGATACCTTTCCCTTCGAAGAGCTTGAATCAGAAGTTGGTGTTACTATGAGGGTGCTACAAGGCCAACTCCCAAGGATCCACGATCAGGATCAACTCTCACAAATTCACCGTCTCTGCGGGATAATGCAGAAGTGTTGGAAACTGGACCCGATGGAACGGCAATCCGCCACAGAATGCAGGATGGCCATCAGATGGATCGTAAGTTGAATACCACACTAGAAATTCGGAATGAGAACACTAATTTGCGACAGCCAAAGGCGATCCCGTCAGCGAAACGTGCTAGTCAATCCACAGTTCCGTCTGCTCGACTACTTTTGGAAATGGGGGATATACATCGATTGCACGATCGACGAAAAGAGGCGTTAGAGGCGTTCGAGCAGGGATTAGCAATCGCTCGGTCTACCGGAGATCAAGCCAGGCTGGCGGACCTATTGCTTCGAATAGCAGAAACTCGCCGAATAGGGTCAACCTATGCTGAAGCAGAGGCATCTTACGCGGAAGCGCTGGCCATCTGCAAGAACATCGGGGCCGACCTGGGTCGAGCGAACGCATTGCAAGGACTTGGCCACGTCCGGCGAAGGGAGTTCAAGTACGTCGAAGCAGAGGCGTCCTTCGCCGAGTCGCTAGCCATCTGCAAGACCATCGGGTATGACCTGGGTCGAGCGAACGCATTGCAAGGCCTTGGCAAAGTCCTGGGGAAGCAGTCCAAGTACATCGAAGCGGAGGCGTCTTACGCCGAGGCGCTGGCCATCTGCAAGGCCATCGGGTACGACGTGGGTCGAGCGGACGCATTGCTCGGGCTTGGAGACGTCCGGAGCCAGCAGTCCAAGTATATCGAAGCAGAGGCGTCTTACGACGAAGCGCTGGCCATCTACAAGACCATCGGGAGCGACATGGGTCGAGCAAACGCATTGCAAGGGCTTGGCGAGGCGCTGAAGAAGCAGTCTAAGTACATGGAAGCAGAAGCGTCTTACGCCGAAGCGCTGGCCATCTATAAGACCATAAGGAGCGGCAGGGGTCGAGCACACACATTGTGGGGGCTTGGAGAGGTCCAGAAAGAACAGTCCAAGTACGTCGAAGCAGAGGCGTCTTACCGTGACGCGCTGGCCACCTACAAGACCACCGGGAACGCCCTGGGTCGAGCGAACGCATTGCAAGGGCTTGGAGAGGTCCGGAGAGCGCGGTCCAAGTACATCGAAGCAGAGGCGTCTTACGCCGAAGCGCTGGCCATCTGCAAGACCATCGGGTACGACATGGGTCGAGCGAACGCATTCCAAGGGCTTGGAGACGTCCGGAGCCAGCAGTCCAAGTACACCGAAGCAGAGGCGTCTTACGGCGAAGCGCTGGCCATCTATAAGACCATCGGGTACGACCTGGGTCGAGCGAACGCACTGAAGGGGATTGGCGAGGTCCTGAAAAAGCAGTCCAAGTACGTCGAAGCAGAGGTGTCTTACGCCGAAGCGTTGGCCGTCTACAAGACCATCGGACACGACATGGGTCGAGCGAACGCCCTCCAAGGGCTTGGAGACGTCCGGACAGCTCAATCCAAGTACATCGAAGCGGGGGCATCTTACTCCGAAGCCCTGGCCATCTGCAAGACCATCGGGTACGACCTAGGCCAAGCGAACGCACTGCAAGGGCTTGGCGACGTCCTGAAAAAGCAATCCAAGTACGTCGAAGCAGAGGTGTCTTACACCGAAGCTTTGGCCATCTGCAAGACCATCGGGTACGACATGGGTCGAGCGAACGCATTCAAAGGGCTTGGCGAGGCCCGGAAAAAGCAGTCTAAGTACATCGAAGCAGAGGCGTCTTTCGCCGAAGCGCTGGCCATCTGCAAGACCATCAGGTACGACCTAGGTCGAGCGAACGCATTGCTCGGGCTTGGAGAGGTTCGGAGAGCGCAGTCCAAGTACATTGCAGCAGAGACGTCTTTCACCGAAGCGCTGGCCATCTGCAAGAGCATCGGGTACGACATGGGTCGAGCGAACGCATTGTTCGGGCTTGGAGAGGTCCGGAGAGCGCAGTCCAAGAACATTGCAGCAGAGGCGTCTTTCACCGAAGCGCTGGCCATCTGCAAGAGCATCGGGTACGACATGGGTCGAGCGAACGCATTGCGAGGGCTTGGAAAGGTCCGGATAGCGCAGTCCAACTACATCGAAGCAGAGGCGTCTTTCACCGAAGCGCTGGCCATCTGCAAGACCATCGGGTCCGACCTGGGTCGAGCGAACGCATTGCTCGGGGTTGGCGACGTCCGGAGAGCGCAGTCCAAATACATCGAAGCAGAGGCGTCTTACGCTGAGGCGCTGGCCATCTGCAAGACCATCGGGTACGACGTGGGTCTAGCGAACGCATTGCTCGGACTTGGAGACGTCCGGGGAGCGCAGTCCAAATACATCGAAGCAGAGGCGTCTTATGCTGAGGCGCTGGCCATCTGGAAGACCATCGGGCACGACGTGGGTCGAGCAAACGCATCCCTATCTCTGGCCAAGATTTTCATCCACAACGCAAGCTATGCGGAGGCAAAAGCGCACGTTCACGATGCGGCCTCCATATCAGACCGAATCGGCTACGGTTGGGGCAAGCTCACTTCAAACAAGCTCCTCCAGGAGATCCTCGAAGCGGAGGGATCACCCACCAGATGCCCATTGACCTCCGCTCTACCAACGTTCATGCATGTTGAGGACAGCGCTCCACTCGCCTCACTCCGTCGGGAAACCGATGAATCCTCAGCTAATTAACGCGTTTTAGTAGGCTCCTTCCACAGCATTTCGTCATCATATTCCTTGCAATTCGAGAGTTACTCTGACCTGGGGTATCCGAATAACTATTACTTTTAACCTTTTTAGATTATGTTTTGCTGAGTTCGTCGGTGTGTTCACCGTTGAAATGCGGACAATCCGCCTCATTTCCCTTTCGCGTTTCATCCTTCACTATTCAATCGTACCCAGTGCCCGCAGACGGGAGGGCACCACTCTACCCAAGCCAAGTGGCGCATGGTAACAATATTCATATATACTGCTCACACGACATGTGCAGGCCCAATTGTGCATTCTGAGCGGGAAAAATGAGAACGAGATTTCCAAAGTCGTGATGTTGGGTTTGTCGCGTCGAACAAGTCCGTGAGATCGAAGGACCCTGTTCCATTAGTCGCTGTTGGCAAACAGTCCAAGCGTCCCTTATCCCCATCTCGCCTCTCCCCACAGTCTGAAGCCTCGATGGCCACCAACACTCGCTCAAAGGGTAAAAACGCCCCTCCAGGCGTGTTCTTTGCGAGCTCTTCTTCCCCTTCAAAGTCTGCAGGAGGAAGATCATCGTCCTCTCGACCCACCCCATCCTCATCTTCTTCTCTCCCCAGTTCAAGCTCGAACACGCCTTCCAATCTGTCCGACGTCGAACGCGTCACGTCCAACTTTCGCAACCTCAACATCAACGGAGCGACTCTAACCTCCGCCGCTCACGTCTTCAGCGACTCGGACGATGATGGTGGCGCCCAGTATGGAGGCCAGCAGCACCAAGGGAGTTCCAAGGGCAAGCAGCAAGGCGGAGGGAACGGCAATACCAATAACAACGGGCACAAACACAGGAGAAGCCAGAGCATCGTTCGCTCCTCAGGACCCGCCGACGAACTCGGACTCCTCGTCGAAGAACTAGAGCAAGCGGCAGGTGGGAGCACCGCAAGACCAAAGGGGAAAGGCAAGGGACGGGCGGATAGTAACCAGCAACCTCAACCTCGCCAGCAGCAACACCACCAGACACCCACAGCACGTCTCGTCATGAAACCGCCGAGGAACTGGGACAACAAAGGGACCTCCTCAGCGTCTCATTCCAGGAAAGACGCGACTCCTTCAGTCATTGAAGTGCAGTCGTGAGGATCGACAGGTCCAAGATTGCCAGGCTAGAACAGGAGATTGCAGCATTGAAACGAGTGAGCACCCACACCTCCTTTGCACGTTACCCGTCGACACGAACCCAAGCTCACGATGCGCGGTATTCCTCAGCAACTCGCTTCCCCATAATGGACCGCGTCGACCGAATTTG